>JBBBDQ010014574.1:0-18324 GCA_037127315.1 Ascarosepion bandense
TTGCTTTTGGTGCTTTCGTGCCAACGTCGAAGAGTCTGAGCGCCAGGACCATGGATTAATTTTAATGTTTTCATTACACCCGGGCAACGCCTGGCTATACTGCTAGTATAAATATAATATAATATATATATTTATTTATTTATTTGTAGAAATTAATATAAAACTTGGTTGGGAAATAGCCATTTTCAACATGTCATTTTAAGGCAGCCACGGTTTACGACCTCTTATAAACAGAGAATGAATAAAAGTTCTAAGCCTAGAGGTTAGCTTAGGTAAGGGAAAGGGTTGGAATTATATGTTTGAGCAGCAATCTTATTTAAACATGTTTCGTTAAAAACGACCGATAAGGAAGATTTTATTAATTTTTGATTTAATTTGTACAGTATTGTTACGTTTCCTTTTTGCTGCCGGAAATAAGGAGTGTAAAAATATTCCATAATTTTCGACTTCCTAAAGCGCTTTCAGCCTTTTCACATGCCATTTTCAAGGATGTTATTTTTCCGGTGTTGTTATTATGTCCTCATGTTTGACAACGATGTAATTTTTGTGTTCTTTGTATTTTGAAAAGAAGAGGTTGCTAGGAAAGCTTATATAAATATGTAGAAAATGGCATGAAATTATCAACTGTCAAAATTAGTTATCGCTATTTTAATCTGTGCTTCTGCCTTAAGTAGAAAACGTCCGTAAAAATGCTAAAAAAAGTCGAAAAAAGTCAAGCATTTATTCTTTTTCTGATCTATCAGTCAATCGGTTAAGTGATACACACTTAGATGATCATGTCAAAAAACACAACTGATTGGGCAGAATATTTTCCCGCTGTGGGTTACCATTACTTTTGCGGTAGACTGATTTCCTTTAACCAAGGATATAGAGCCCAATCTGTTCTGCTGTTTAACCCGCAGCTGGAGGGAGGAAAATGAACTATATTATATTAATAAGTAATAATTAGTAGGGATGTTTATAACATCATGACTATAGAAAACAGGTCCCTACTTTATGTCCGGTAGAAATTTATGTTTAGTGTACGTTCCCAACTATTATATTCGGTCATTCAGTCAACTAAGTGTCTTATGTGATACACCGCTTGGGCGATCATGTCTTGAAAGAGACATGACTGACTGAGACAAATTTTCCTAGTGGGTTGCCATTAATTTTTGCGATAGACTGGTTGCCAACTAAGGCTATGGGAACCCAATCAGAGATTCAGCCATGATAACGAGTGGTGTTTAAGTGCCACTTACGCGATACAAGCTTGGGCGATCATGTCTTGAAAGATACCATCACTGTACCTTCACTGACTGGGTGGAATATTTTTTTGAAAGTAGGTTGCCATTGATTTCTGTGGTAGACCGGTTGGCAACCAAGGCTATAGAACCCTATCTATCCTGCTGTTTAACCCATAGCTGGAGGAGGAAGAGATGGATTAACCATTTTCAAAGGGTATTTGCCATATAAGTGAATACAATGAATTCAACTGGAATTTGAACTCGGCTCTATGATTTCTCATTCTGGGTTGATATCCACTACCACAACACACATTTGAGAAATTGGCTAACAAATAAAACTTGTCACGATATTTATTTCATGAGAATAGTCGAGGTGGAGAAGAATTAATTATTGACTTTTCATAAATGATAAATAATTTTTATTTAATCAAGCAATGCCAAAAAATCTTTCAGGCACACAAAGACGTTGTTTTCTTTTTTTATTATTTTATCTTCTGCTCGTGTTTTCAATACAGAGGATGTATTTTATTTGAGCATTTCTTTCCAAGAATGGATCGTATCCCAATTAATAAAAAATATGGTCAGTCTAAACTTTATGCTAACGCCTATACCTTCAGCTAATTAAATTTTCAATATTATATTAAATTGATCTTTTATAGAAAGATAACACTTAGATATTAGTACAAAAATAAGTTTATTATTGTTTTCATTTCTATAAATGCTAATTTAAGGACACCTCGAGTGGTGTAATGGTTAACTCAATCTCATTTTGCTAAAATCTATTAGAACTGAGTAGTGAGTTCGATCCTCACGAGGTACCCAATACTTTCGGCCTTGTGCCACATTTAAGCCAGCACTTAGAAAATCAACTATTATAAATTTCAATGATTAAAATGCTTGAATAGGTTCATGTGATAGTTTATCTTAATGTTTTTAATGCGATGGTCGACTTTGTTGCTTACTGCCTAATGTTCTTACTCTAGATTCTATGCTGCTTCGAAGTATTTATAGATTTAGTTTTATAATTTGCGATCGGTTTCCTTGTTTAGGAAGAAACTATTATTTGAAACCACATTCAGCCATATTAAAAGGTCGAAAAGCAATGAAGAAAAGTTTGATAGCTTCTCACAACTTTCCATACCTTTCAATTACTTTTTGCTTAATATTGAATAATTTTTTAAAATTAAAAAAAGAAAAAGACAAATCCCTCCCTGGCCATGAAATAAAAACTCCCAGTGCTCCCCTTTTAACATAATAAGAGAGCCTACAAGGGGGTGTGAATCCCATGTTGAAAAAGGCATTTAAAAGTGATATGATGAATGAAGTTTCAACATTTTCAGAGTTTGTTAGTCAAAGACACATTAAATAAAGCATAAGTAAAAAGAATACTACAACCCAAACATGTCGTGCCTTAGTGCACAGTTGTATATCGGAAAGCGGTGTTGGGTTGGCCCATTATGTGGGATCAATTTTATGAAAACACTCAAAACATCTCCATATTACTGAGAACCTACACTGAAGACAATAACGCTGAGATGCTAGACCGCATAGCCGACCCTTAATCCAATCAGATCTTATAATCAAAGCTAACACCAAATATGGTAAAGCCACAGACATGATTGATCATTCCCTAATATGATTGAATGTTGAAAAATCCCCATCGAAAGAACCATTGCACTCCATCCCAAATATTAATCACAGAGATGACTAGCTTATGAAAATGGTTTCTTCTACATGTGGTTCAGGAATTACTAAAAAGTGGCATATGAACGGTTTTCAAAATAGTCAAATTTTGTGTTCATCAGAATAAATTTGACAATTGATCATAGAAAAATTCAGCTTTGAATTCATTCAATCAATATTTGATTATCTTTGTGTCAAATTTATTTTAATTCATCATATATAGAAAAAGGCATCTCACAATCCCGCTCTCTTTATCTGTTTCTTGTAACCTGTGCATAGTTCTCTGTGATCAATGTTGTCATCAATATTTTCTTTTTTAAATTGCAAAGACCTGCTCTTTGTTGTGGAGAATGTTCAAGGTAGGATCAGTATTTAACAAGAGGTGAGCACCAGCATGTTGTGGGCTCTCGGGAAAGAGAGATTCAGGATTAAATATTTGATCAATATTGCATTGGAATAAACAATTTATCTACAAATCATAGCAACATTGTGAAATGACAAAAATCTCTAGATAAAGATAAAAATCTAATAATTTAGGTACAATATTCTCATTTCTCTCTGAGATTTATTGTCAGAATGAAGACCAGATTCAGATGTTCAAGGCATAAAATAGGGAATCAAGTATACATACATTTGAGATGGTAAATGAAATCCAAGCATCAAATTGAAAGGTAAAATCCAACATGGCGAAACTCTGCAAAAGAAACAAGAAAATATAGGAGAATGTTTTACTTTCAAGCAGAGCATATTATTTCGTTTAAGAGAATTCTAGTTTACATCTCAATTGGATGAAAAAGAATCAAGAAATTATTAGAGAACTTTTTGGTTCTAGCCAAAAATATATATCATACCATTTATAGAATATATGATATCTGTTCAGAATCTCTTCAGCCATTTTGAATATATCTAGAAATAGTTACAATGACTTTATATAATTTGAAAAACAATCAAAAGGAAGTATATGCATAAACAAACCGGTTCTATAGAGTTTGTCAGTATTCATCAGTGAGTAAGCTTAATTATTGGAATAAATAATTTCATTTTGAAAATTCATGTTTGAATTGTGTTAACTCATATTCACAAAACTTGCATCTTCTTTTTAATTTTGTTGTTAGATACATATATGCACATATATACACATATGCACATATATCGACATATATGCATATATATATATATATACACATTGATGCCTAATAAATTTGGGCGTACCAAAATGGCTAGGACGAAATTTGGCGTACCAAAAAAGTATTACCCGTTCATTTTATTTTATCTAAACTAAAGTGTACATTCAAACTGAGATGGTGTTAAAAAATGTGAATACTTCAAAAGTTAAAGTTTTATCTATGCATATATATTTAAGATTTTATATATACACCTAATGCATAAATGGTCATTACACCACTGGAGACACGTGTTAAACTTTTAGACGCACTGCAATATCTTTTTACAAAAATAATTTTTAGTTAGACGTTAGCACACACGTGATGTTTGCAAATAAAAATTTTCAAGTTGAGAAAATATATTAAGATGTTCTTTAACTGGAAATAAAAATGGCAGATGCAATAAAAACAAATGTTGATTTCTTTTTTCCTGAAAACTGAATATTTTAAATCAAAACTCCCTTTTTTATTTTTGAGATAGAAAAATTTTAACTTTTTTACTCTAGCAAAATGTTTTCAAATAAAATCACATCATTTTAAATGTTTCCTTTTTACATTTTTTAACATTTTAAAATGTTTACCAAATTCATAATATTTAAATTTGTCAATATTTTAAATTTAAAGTAATAAGCCATATCTTCATGGAAAAAAGAAGAATATTACAAAAAAATGACATTTATTTTCAACAATTGTTACTGCCTTTGTTAGAATTAAACTGTTTGAACTTCCGATTCTAAAGAATTCGAGCGAAAATAAATGAAAAATGAAAATGAAGTCACCTTACTGAAAGTGTTGATGCGATTGAAGCTGATATTATCAACTGAAATGTATTTGTTCTTACAATGTACAGCCGGACGTTTTTTGGAAGGAACCCACGTGGAATAATAATTGGGGAGATAACATCATTTCTCTAAAAAATAATGTTTTAAATAAAATAATAGGTAACTTAATTAAAGAAATAATAATTCAATAAATAAAATAAATAATTTAATTAAATTAAATAATAAATTAATTAATAATTAATGAATAATCAATTAATAATTGATTAATAATTAAATAATATAAATAATAATTAATAAATAATTAAATTCAATAATAAAATTAAATAAAATAAATAATAAATTAAATTAAATCAGAATTAAATAATTTAATTAATTAAATAAATAATAGGTAACTTAATTAAATTAAATTAATTAAATTGAATTAAAAGAAAACTAAGTAAAACTAAGTTTCACAAACTGATTGATATTACTGTAATTGCAAAACGTAAATTTTCTAACATTGCGATAAATGGGAAAGTAATTTGAACAACGATTCTGGAAAGAGTCACGTGGAATAACCAAGAGTGCTCTAATAAATATTTTAAAGATATTTTTAAATATTTTGTAACAGCCTTTTCTCTAAAGAATAAAATAATAGGCAACTTAATTAAATAATAAATTATAAATTAAATCAAATAATAAAAATTAAATTAAATTAAATAATTAAATTAAAAGAAATCTAAGTAAAGCTAAGATTCACCGACCCAGTTCATATCACTATAGTTAATGACAATAAATTTTCTAACATTGTGGTAAATGCGAAGGTGTTCAAAATGAAACAAACGATTTCTGACTACGTGATGTTTAAAAGTCGAAGAGTGTGTAGGAATGGGAATATCCTAATGACCTATTTCCATTTCAATGTTCTTGAATTCATCCAACTCTGTGCTGAGTTAGGATGAATCCATTTATTCAGGCGCTCTCGTTGGCTAGGGGTACGGTGTTGTTGGTGCGTAAAAGGAACGCTCGAATCTGGAAAAGCTGACCAGCCCCCTTTTGCGTGTATATAAGGCATGTTCTGGACATATTTATTGATTTTCCATTGCCATCGGAATCCACGACACTTGAGCCTTTGATTCTTCTAAGCTGCATTTTTGTTTCGCGAGCTTTACAACCACTCTTTCACACCATAAATACACTACTCGGCTCGGATTCTAAGTTAAAAAAAGAAAAAAATCACTCACTTCACAATCTGTTCTAACTTGTTGCTAACACACACCACTTCCATGCCTTTGAATAATATACCTTGTATTTCTTCCTTTCAGTGAAGAACTGATATTTTCCTGAATCATACGAACATTTTATCTGAACACACTTTGTTCTATAA
Source organism: Ascarosepion bandense (assembly GCA_037127315.1). Taxonomy (NCBI): domain Eukaryota; kingdom Metazoa; phylum Mollusca; class Cephalopoda; order Sepiida; family Sepiidae; genus Ascarosepion; species Ascarosepion bandense. The sequence continues at coordinate 6,221 of JBBBDQ010014574.1, forward strand.
ACTTTAACACGTAACACTCGTCTCAATTTTGATATTCACAAAACCAAAGATTAATGTCCGAATATTTTCATACACTTTCCAGTTACACATTAACAAACTAAATGAAAACTGAACGTGTCTATTAAATAACGTGATATCTATTCGCATTCTAATTCCAGGACGTGCAAAAGTATGTAACTCTGGTTTCTTTCCGCATTTATCATGCAAAAGAAAATCCTGAACTTATTTAAATTGTTGCAACCCAAGGACTAAATTTTGGGATATTTTAGGAATAAAAGAAAATACCTATGAAAGGACAAAGATTTGATTACAAACATATAACTATATTCCTGAAAGGTATTCCGAAAAATGAGTTTCAAGAATACTTCAGCAATGGCGCTATCGTTTCACGAAGTGAATAGCTTCGCAAAGGAGAATACACAGGCGGGAAATGCGAGAAAAAGAAGCGGGGATTAGAAATTGCGTTTAATTACTTCGAAATTTCGAAAATTCTCACATCGTGGAGAATCAAGTTCATTTGTTTTAAAAACTATTTCACCCAAAGAAAGGCAATAAAGCCACTTAAACACAAGGAAAGATTTACGAAGTGTTTACGAGCAAAAAAAAAAAAAAACTTGATTGGATAAAAATAATAAAAAACAAGAATTAAGAAAGTAACAATTGGCATTATATTTGAAATTTTTTGAGAAATTCAAACTTGACTGAGAAACAAGGAGCAAAGAAGAAAGTTCCATAAGCGAAAAGTGCGATAGAAAAATAATTGTACTTACGGTTACATCTTGTCAGTTCAACTATGAAATGACGGGGACTTTGCACAAATCTAGTACTGGAAAAACTGAATCATAAAGTTTAGGTAACATAAAGGAAAGTTCATCCAAAACAATTCCCATGAAAGTATTTATTGAAAAGGAATAGGAAAGCTACGTTGGAAAGTGACTGAAACCGAAATGCTGCAGATCAGGACCAAGAACGTTGCAGATTTTTATTTTATCAAGGAGCTCAAGATAAATAGCAAGGTCATCGGACCATATGTGACAGCGATATTTTAAGCCTGAGCGAATGGGAGATTTAGAATAAGTAAGATTGATTCTGGGAAGAAACATTCGTCTCACAGGACACAGTGAACCGATTTTCTTAGCAGTTGACCAAGCATTATGTATCATGGTTTTGTGTATGTTAAATTTCTGTGTTATTCTCTGGCGTTCATTCAGAATCTCTAAATATATAGCAGGAGCACTAGACCAGATGTGGCAGCGATATTCTAAGCATGGTGAAATTGTAAATTTGTAAGATAGATTCTGCCGGAGAAAATTGTTCCAGCATAAAAAACTTACAGCAAGTCTCATCATTTTACAGTTGAAATTTCTAGATGTAACCGCGTCTCAAAGAGATATGACTAATGGGCAGATGATTTTCCACCAGAAGGTTGCATTGCCTTCTGTGATAGACTGATTCATCCAGCCAAGGCTATAGGGCAATCATTTCTGTTGTAATCTAGCTGGAGGAAGGGCAAAAATACGCTTTCCCAAGGGTGGCTGCGAGTAAGTGAATGGGTAAGTGAATATTTTTTTATATTTTAATTTTTTCATTGAAATTTTAAATTTTTAGTGTAAATTTGCAATTTTTAATCTAATTTAAAAAATTTTTTATCTGCAGCAATAATCTTTGAATATTTAATTTTTTACTTTTCTTATTAAAAAAGCAGTGGTTTTAACTTTATAAAATTTAGTTCTTATGAGCGATGAGTGAACTTAAATTAACGTCATGGTGTAAGTTTCAAAAATGTTAGTTTGAAAAATACTGTGATTGCATAACCATGAAACTAAGTCGTTGCCATCGACGTACAGGACAATATGTTACATTGTTAATAGATATATAAAACAGCTCTGTTCATACTACATTGAGCACTGTTTATTAACACCTGAATAATAACCACTATACACGTGTGTACCCGGTTGAAACAAATTTGTGAATTCACGTTTACTAGATATGCCCCATATGACACTGTATCTCCCAACACGTTAAAATTTCCCTTCTTTGATTCCATGCGCCTATGGCTTAGGGGGTGACGCCTCCGACAGATCCCAGCCAGAGGCAAAGTCATTATATATATTATGGACTCTCGCGTCGATTTCGACGTATGAGTGTCTCATTCAATTGAACACTTTAAAAATTGTTTTGAGTGATGAAAACGTGTAGCAACATCCACACTTTTGGATCTGCTGATAACTAACGATTGGTGCAAGAATTCGCCACAGATCGCATGAACAGCAACAGCAGAACTCAGTTATTTAACCCATAACTGGAGGGAAGGGATGTGTCTGTACCCATGGGTAACAGTGCGCAAATGAATGCAGAGTGTTCGACTGGGTGGAACTCGGCTCACCGATTTCCCACTTCGAGCTAAATAACATAATGTCTATTATGTTTAATCATGAGCCGTTCTAAACATCGTATTTTTGGTTATAATTTCAGGTAAAAATTAAAACCAAACAAGCAACCCACACTCATAAAAATCACATTTCAATCTAGACACAACACATTACATTGCATTTAGATATATGGCTCTGTTAACATTTCGATCTTTCGCGTGGTGTGACGTCGCAGGTATTACAAAGTTACGACCTGCGTCTGCTATTCGGTGACTCTTATCGTCGCATAGCAATGTTTTATGTCAGCACAGAGAATATCACCTTTGATGGTGAAAGATGTCTTTATGTTAGGAGGTCTACAACCTCTGAAGATGACTCATGAAATTGACTTGAACCAACGTAAAAAAAATATATTCAAATGTTAGACAATTTTTGTCTTTATTATCGACTGATCATACGAAATACGATATTTAGAACGGCTTATAATTAACTATATTAATTCACTGTATTATTTATATTTAATAATATATAATTATTATAAAAATATTTTAGTTGTTTTTATATTCAAAATGGCTATGTGTATTGTATAACACAAGGAACTTTTTACTTCAAAACTTGTTTAATATCTTTTATAATGTTGCAATCACTTAGGACAAAAAAAGAGAAAGTGTCAAAAAGAATGTCAGTTCCTCCTTTGCTATATTTCTGTAACTGTTTATTTATCATAGAATTACAACAAATCACATGAAAAAGTCACTAAAAAGCAAGAAGATATGGTAACTATAAGACTTGCCTGAGAACAGAAGAATTATGATGTCTGAGGATCGAAGATGATACGAAACAATTTCAAAGACTGTAACGACGAAATTACAAGAATCAGAATCCCGATCTATGATTGCTTCATTGAAAACACAGCAGTGGTTTCGGCTCAGTGATAATATGGTTGTTAATATTTGCTTCACATTGTCGTTGAGGATTTCTAAGCGCCTTATCCTGTGATCAGTCATTTTGCTTGTGATTTTTTAATGACTGCCTCATCATGGCGGACAGGAAAAAAAAATAGATTATTACAACACCCATTAAATAAAAGTTTCGTGGTAGGTATTTTTTTTAGAATTGAGCTCACCCCCGATCAAGGCAGTAAAGCTACTAAGGCACAAAGATTTTTTTTATGATCATGTCGCCCCAAGCAAGGCATTTTACTGCAACTGTTTTGCAGATAGGGGGGTACATAGGAGGAAAGTTGTAGAGAGTGACAGGTTATGGGGGTTGTCAGTAGATGAGAGAGGATGTAAATACAACCCTGCTCCATAATGATTTACAAACTACGTAAACGGAAAAAAGGGTGCCTAAACACCATTATATAAAACTTTATTATATATATTTTAATCATATCACCCCGAGCAAGGCGGTAACGCCACTGATGTGCAGGGGGCTACGTAAAGTGAAAAAGATTGGAAAAAGAAAAAGCCGGAAACCACATCCTAAACAGGGAACAAGGGATGTGCCTCTACACTGTTCAATAAACGTGGGTGGGAGTGCTGAACCGAGCGATAGTAGTCTATCTGAGAGAGAGAGAGACTGGTTGATATATGTCTATTTCAACGTACAAGTATGATAATAATTTTCCAGTCAATTCTAATAATTATTTTCTTAATTTTTTTTCATGACAATAGTACTTGCGGGTCTGCGGGGGGGGGGGGCCCTAAGCACGGCCCTGCCCATTAAGTAGGTTACATGCTTTCATCCTTGCTTCGCTTGCCTTCAATGTGTCCCTAAATTAAATTCTCCAGGTCTCCTTACTTCAATCTGCATGCAGGAAATTTTAGTTGTAAGCATAAACCCTGCGCCATAAAAAACAGTTTGTTACGGAAACAGCAAAAACGCTGCCCTAAACACCATTAAGTTTAAGAAAGTTTATTATATATAATAAACTATACAATCAGATATACAATATCAACATTGCAGTGAAGTTAGTTTATAAAACTAATTGTTGGTAGTGCCGTGTAAAGAGACGTTCAGCCTAATGTGTTTATAAGTTTTTAGACAAGAACTTAGTCGGAAACTGCTAGTTTATTCCTTTCTATTGCGTGCGTGGACAAGATCTTAGTCGGTGGCTACTGGCTGTCGTCTTTTCTGTGTGTGTGCGGGGGTGTATGTGTATACACGTGTCGATGAAACTGATCTCCGAAATTGTTTTGAGCCCCGAGAAGCAGTAGGTTTCTACTTTTATATCCATCGATGAAAATCCGAAATTTAATTTCACGTAGAAGTGTGAACTGTTTCATTCGGTAAGAGAAGATGAAGAAATCTGTTGTGGCCATATCGTCTATAGATTTAATACAATTAAAGAGACACTGAAAAACCCAGTGGATTAGACGTAGAGGAAAATACCAAAAATGGTTTCCACCTATTTACAAACAACTAGTGAATTACATACCACTTTTAAGAATAGGAATAAGGGGAAAATTTTAGAAGCATTTGTGAGAAATGCAAGCAGGTAGCCCTTTCCGCTGCTGCTGCTGCTAGCGCCACTACATCAGCCTATTTTGCTATTATGAAACCCTAGTTGATGCATCTGCTGTCTTTTCCAATTCATCTAGGGCCTTGTCTGGTGCCTCAAAAAAGATTTCACTAGCCATCCTGTCCAATGCAAGTACCATCCCTATCTTCGCAGTGCCGTATTCTCTCCATCATTGTCTACACAATATAAGCGCCTCTGCAACTTCATTTAATGTTAAAAAAGTAGTCACATTTTGTTTTTTTAACAATTTCTGTAAGCGATCTATTTCAAATCTACGTAAAAAATTACGTGCCCAAGAAGCAGTCCGAAAAAACTCCATATGTTTGTCAGGAAGCTTCATTACGACTGCCTAATAAACTGGGGTTCATAGCTATGTACAAGAGAACTTATAAATTCATGAAACAATGTCTTAAAAAAGTACTTCCGCTTACTTACAGAATGGTGGCAGTGTTGGGTTTCTTTTCTGACTTAAAACTTTCTAGACATCAAAGTGCGAAAATTGCACTTTAGTATTTGATTCTACGACACAGGATGGGATACATGTTAACTTCCAATGATGATGACAACTCCACGAACATCCCATCTTGGATCGTTGGAACATCTGCCAGGCGGATATTCTCAAGATTATAAGGAACATATCATAAACTGTATCAAAACTTGGCTCTAGTAGACTCGATGTCTACTGGGCAAAGTGTGACAGCAGTTTACGAGCTTATATCTAAAATTAAAAACTGTCTGACGGACCAAGGCTCCAGTGAACCACGCCACAGTACAATTACTTAACGAGTGGGACTACCGAACTGAAGAATTTAAGTGTAATTGCATCCATTAGTCAGTTTCAAATAAGACAAGAAAGGTTCTGAGAAAGTGTGAGACATCATCAAAGGGGACTGTGAGTGAGTGCTTAGCATGGCGAATTATTGTGGCCATGAATTCCCTCCGGTACAGTGACAAATTTGGTTTGCTTAATACAATGAAGTCTTTTCACAAACAAGGGTTTCCATTGTCCCAAATACCACGGTTCCGAGGGAATCGGCTACATACAATTTTTCATCTGGGCGCAACACTTTCCCTTTTGATGCATGTCAGGCCATTGCATCCAACGAGCTTATTCCTAAAAATGACAGTTTCAAGTTGCAGATGCTTTTTCAAAATGACAATGCTGTGATACAATTTCAAGTACTGGGTATCATGGGAAAACTGTTGACAGGGCCTTGGATGAGTACCTTCTACACTAATATCAATAATCAAAAAGAACCCATTGACACTATGGGCATTGTCATGGTCGTCGTTGATAAAGTGAAGGTACTATCCGAGACCCCCAATATCTTTTTTTAGTATGACAAGGACTTCTTTGGAAATCCTATACCAAAAGAAGGTTAGACAAACACTTTTATTCCCCCAGGAATGAACTTCTGTTTAAAGAAATGTTGAGTGCCTGTTTAAAAGACACTGTAGAAGTCTTAAGCAAGCAATATCAACATTTTTCAATGTCTAATTCAGTGTGCCCATCATTAACCACATCAGTGAGGCAACATACGATGCTGGCGAAAGCATCATCGGTGAATTTTGTGAACGTAAGATGCTGGCGCCAAATGCCTATGTATCTTCCATAAGTGACATTATGAAAGCAAGAGCAAGTCAGAAAATTCATCGATGATCTTGATGACAACTTCAATTTCAAAACAACTTGAAATTGGCAATGACCTACAGTAGGAATAGAATTGCTCAAAAGAACAACATCTCTCAATTTGTGTACGTAGGCTACATAGTTAAATTCAAGAGATCGCACATACAATCGCCTACGATGATGATGATGACATCTATCAGTTAAATCCGTATGAAATTACGTGATGAAGGACATGTTCTTTCAAATAACAGCTGGGGGAATGAAGTGCCACGAAAAAGACTTTTCTCTTCGAGTAATGCCTTGTTCTGGGTAAACTGTAAACTGCATCGGCAGCAAGGCCTCTGATTGGGGTTGTGAGGAGCATGGGACCATCTCTTAATTGCTGTTGATTTTTTTTTTTAATTTTTTTTTTTTTTTTTTGATACCCGAATACTTCCCTCACTAAAAATCTTCATTTTAAAATTTTTCCATCTATTCTTTTAGTGTTTTATTCATGTCAATCAATTTGACACAATGAGAACTTTCAGGAATATGATCTACAATCCTTTTGTATTAGATAATTTTGTGTGCGTATATGTATATATAGTAGGTATGTGTACCTACTTCCCCACTCGTTTCCCAAGCACACCCTCGGAGTCCTCCTCACTGCTAGATATATGTTTCACCTCTGCATACAGCGCCTGTCAGTCTCGCAGCTTTTGCCCTCTCGGCAACTCCGACCACGCTGTAGTCTCCCTCAGTATTTCTTTCCAATCTCACTCCCACCAGGATACCCCTACTTACAGAACCTCCTACCTCCTACCAAAAAGCTAACTTTGGGGATGCCTTTCATGATTTCCTCTGCGACGTCCCTTGGGAAAAGTGTTTGACCTATCAGTTGATGACTGTGCCTCTGAGGTCTCGTCATGGGTGAAAGCAGCATTGATGCCTTCATACCCACCAGGAGTAACCGCTTAAAACCTCATTCCTCTCCGTGGTTCTCTCCGGCCTGCTCAGCCGCCATTGCCCACCAGAACCATTACTTCCGTCTATTCCGGAGACAGCCAACTGATCACAATAGGCGCCTGTTCACATCCGCTCGCAGTGAGTGCAAGAGAACCCTAAATGACGCCAAACAGCTGTTTGCTGAGAGAATGCGACAGCACATAGCTGACCACAAGTTTTTCAGCTCCAAGGACATTATTGGAGGATTTGTAAACGAGTGCTCAACAATAGGAAATCCTCAATGCCTCCTTTAATCACTGGTTGATGTCTCACGTCATCTGCGGAAAAGCTGAGTGCTTTGCCCGCAGATTCTCATCCAACTCCATGGCTCGTCAGTGTGCACCCACCCGACTTCCCTATTAGAACTGAGGCCAAACTGCACTTGACGTATATATTACCCCGACAATAGTATCCAGAGTAATTTCAAAGCTCAGCCCCCATAAGGCGTGTGGAGACGACGGAATCCCGGTGATAGTCCTTAAGAGGTGTGCCCCTGAACTTTCCCTGTCCTCTCTAAACTGTTTAACTACTGCCTTTCTGCTTCTGCTTTCCTGCATGCTGGAAATTCTCCTCGGTCGTTCCTGTCTTTAAGAACTGTGGTGAACCCTTGGACCCATCCAACTATCGCCCTATCAGTCTTCTACCAATATTCGGGAAAGTGTTCGAGGCTATAATAAATGCTGAAATAGTTCATCATCTCACCGCCCACAAACTGTTCTCCAAACAGGCAATATGGGATTCGATTTGACAGGTCCACAGCCGACCTGCTAACTACCTATGACTTAATTATGCTACAGGCCCTTGATGAGTCTGACGAGGCTCGCGCGGTTGCTCTGGATATCTCCAAGGCTTTCGACAGGGTTTGGCACCCTGGCCTCCTATACAAACTACGCGGTTATGGTATTACCGGTCATATAACTGACTTAATCCAATCTTTCTTAAACAACCGCAAAATGAAGGTCGTTCTGAATGGGCGTGCCTCTTCGTCCTACAGCACGAATGCTGGTGTCCCACAAGGCTCTATCCTGGGCCCAACGCTCTTCCTTATTTTCATCAACGACCTCCCAGATGAGATCAAGTCCCAAGTAGGCATCTACGCAGATGACACTACAATATACTCCCGCTCCAGTAAGAAACCTGTCGTGGCGGACAGACATAATCTCGCTGCTGACCTTGAGCGGGATCTACGCCTCCTAATATTGAAGTGGGACAAAAGTGGCTTGTCAACTTCAATTCATCTAGAACCAAGCTGTTGTCTGTCAACCATTACAGGCAACCTCTTCTACCTCCCCATAAGCATGGACCAGATGATTCTCCCGAGAGTAATACACTACGCCTCCTCGCACTTACTCTGTCCCTCAGACCTCAAATGGAAGCACTATATTGAATCCATACTTAAAATCTACTGCTAAGAAGATTGGGTCACTATGTCGATCCAGGATGTTTTTTCCACCTGAATCCATCCTGCATATATATAAGTCAACCATCCGTCGTGCATGGAGTACTGCTTCCATTTACGGTCGGGCACCCTGCCGTTCTCCTCAGTGTTCTCGACAGGCTCCAAAGGAGAGTCTGTAATGTGATAGGTGCTGATCTGGCGACTCGTCTGCAACCACTTTCCCATCGTCGAAATGTGGCCTCCCTCTGTCACTCTTCTCGTACTTTCATGGCTTCTGCTCGGATGAGCTGAAGTCACCTGATACCTCCTCAACAGGTGTTTACCCGTTCAACCAGACTGGCAACTGGGTCCCACCCATTCACAGTCAGGTTAACCCAAGCCTGAACGACAATTCTACTCCTGCAGCTTCCTCTCTCGCACTTCCCGCCTGTGGGAACTCACTCCCGTATTCTTGCTTTGCAACTGACTTGACCTCCGGGAATTTAAAAGCAAAGTTAATACTCACCTACTAACCACTGGCCTCTAGCTCTCTCCCCTCCTGTATAACCTTCCTTTCTCTCCGCCCATGTATCTGTCATTGCACCTGCTTTCTCAGCTTTCTATTGTTCCTTTCTAACTAGCTTGTACTCCTCACTCTTTCTAATTAATCTTTTTACATTGTATAACAACCCCCTGCACATCAGTGGCGTTTCTGCCTTGCTCGAGGGTGATATGATTAATAAAAAAAAAAATACCCCACTTTTTTAACCTCCACTAATGCCACACATTTTTTTTCGGCACTCCCACATTTTTTTCCAGTAATAAGATTTAAAGTAATTGTATCCCTACAATACTAATACGTTATTTTAAACCAAAAGTTTTTGAAAACATGCAATATTTCATTTTTATTTTTAAAAAATGTTTCATTTTTCTTTTATTTTGAAGAAATAAAATTTGAATTCTAAATACAAATTGTAAAAAAAATTAAAAATTGGCTTTCATTTAATTGAAAACTCAGTAGTAAAATAAAACAGTTTTCCAATTGACCTTTGGTAAAAGTAAAGGTGACCTTGGGTAACAGGTATCTAAGGTTAAACATTTTGTCAAAGATTTCATTTATTTTTTTCTCTAGTTTTCAATTGAATAAAGGCAATGAAAACCTCATGATTTGCCATTTGGGATTTGGCTTGGATTTTAAAAAAAATTGTTTGGCCTTTAAGAGAGTAAAAAAAAATTAAGAATTATATTTAACATTAGGTATCAAATCTTTGAAGATAAAAAATAAAAAGTCAAAAAATTTAACAACATTAAAGAAAAATATCTCAATGTTTGGGTCTCAGCAACCTTTGCTAATCCTACCATTGAAATCAGCAACCTTTGCTAATCCTACCATTGAAATCAAATCTTTTTATATTAAATTCCAACTTTCCTCTTGCTTTTTCTACTATGGTGAATAATTCATTACACAAATCCGTGCAATTTGTTCAGTAATGTTTTGCTACAAACAATGACAATACTTTTCTCTATTCTTAACGGGAATATCAATGGCGACAATCTGCACAATTCCTTTCTCCCACGGATACAATAACTGAATCATTTTTTATCGATCTTTGCTCAGATGTTAATCGTTTCAAAACCGAACTTAGAAGACCAGGAATTTTCATGAGTTTACAAATTATTAAATACATTATGTGTATTTCTCGTCATAAGATAATTTAGTTATTTAACCCTGTAACAATGTGATCCTTTTCTTTTACTGCTAAAAATGTGACCTTTTGCCAGGCATGGAAAATGGTAAAAATTCCAGTAAGCATTTGAATAAAATCATTTTTGAAGTAATCCGTATTATAGGGAATTTAAATTTCATTAAATGGTTTTAGAAATTAAAATCTTATATTTAAATATTTTTATGTCTTGTTAAAAATATCTAAGGATGAAATAAGGCCAAGAACTGATAAAGGCATGTGTTGTATTACATAAAATATTATTACCTCCTTAGATGTTTATTTTTAGTTTCTATTTTTAAATGTGTTTTTTATTTTCGAAAACAAAAAATATTTCTTTGAATTAAACGCCAATATCTTTATTCATTGGAAAAATCATTTTGGTCAGTTCATAATTAGTAGCAAAAGAGGTAGGAAATATTATGGAAGGACCTTTTACTCGAGAAACTTGAATGAATCAATAATGATCAATAAAAATGCCTTTTCCAAATTGGTAAATTATATTGATAATTTAGAAGACTAATTTGAAATTGTAGGCTGTCAATTCAAACAGTAGATTACATAGCGTGTTATTTTTACTTAATGACTGCGATTACATTTAACCTTAGAAAATTATTCTGAAAATTAATAAAATGAAACTTTCTTAACCGTTTCGATCCACCCAGCCGAGCAGCCTCAAAAACCACCTTTTGTGGATGTTTGTCATCAGGAATATTTCTAATCAGATTCAATTGAAAGAGTCTTCATTTAATTCATTAAATCTTTAAATCAAATTCTTTCCGAAAATGCATTAAATTTGATGGCCAGGAAGAATTATTGAATTTGAATTATATTATTGAATTGATTTTTGCTTTAAACAAATCGGCAATTTCATATTGAACAAACCAAAACACAATTACCTCTTGAATATTTTTAACAAGTTTTCTCTGCTTCTGTGGCATTTCGTTTCAAAATCAGGGAAATTAAACTGGATTCGAGTTACTGTTTTGCAAATAAAAAAAAATGAAATTTGTTTGCACAAATTTTTTGGCTCAAAGTAAGATTTTAAAAAATATTTGCAAACAAATAAACTTACTAAGGAAAAGAGACTTTTCACAAGTCATTTCGGAAAATGAAAAACTCGATTCCCAGTTAAGAAATTAGCCAAATAGACAAATAGATAATATTTAATATTCCACTGATTTATTTTTAGTATTTTCGCCGTTCAGATTCTAAAACTTGAATTTACCTTACAATGTATTCTAATTGTTCCATTTTTCTTTTTCACTTTGAAGATTTAAAACGAATTTTATACATTCTGACCAGATGGATTTCTCTGTGTAGCGAAGTCGAGCTGCCTTAGAATCCCATTCTTGATCTTGTGCCAGACAACGCTAAATCAAAACTTATTTACACCTGCATCAGTAACAAGAAACTGAAAAGAAAAAAAAATTTTTTTAATGAAACGGTAAATAAATGGCGAGAAATCTTATTTCATCGACAGAAAATCAAC
>JBBBDQ010014582.1:0-84629 GCA_037127315.1 Ascarosepion bandense
ATTAGGAAGAGGATTTACTATGGAAATGAATTGAAAAGGGATTATAGTATAAAAATACATGGGAAATGATTATAAAATGAACATGCATTAGGAAGAGGATTTACTATGGAAATGAATTGAAAAGGGATTATAGTATGAAAATACACTGGGAAATGATTATAAAATGAACATGCATTAGGAAGAGGATTTACTATGGAAATGAATTGAAAAGGATTATAGTATGAAAATACATGGAAAATGATTATAAAATGAACATGCATTAGGAAGAGGATTTACTATGGAAATGAATTGAAAAGGGATTATAGTATGAAAATACACTGGGAAATGATTATAAAATGAACATGCATTAGGAAGAGGATTTACTATGGAAATGAATTGAAAAGGGATTATAGTATGAAAATACATGGGAAATGATTATAAAATGAACATGCATTAGGAAGAGGATTTACTATGGAAATGAATTGAAAAGGGATTATAGTATGAAAATACACTGGGAAATGATTATAAAATGAACATGCATTAGGAAGAGATTTTACTATGGAAATGAATTGAAAAGGATTATAGTATGAAAATACACTGGGAAATGATTATAAAATGAACATGCATTAGGAAGAGGATTTACTATGGAAATGAATTGAAAAGGGATTATAGTATGAAAATACATGGGAAATGATTATAAAATGAACATGCATTAGGAAGAGGATTTACTATGGAAATGAATTGAAAAGGGATTATATGAAAATACATGGGAAATGATTATAAAATGAACATGCATTAGGAAGAGGATTTACTATGGAAATGAATTGAAAAGGGATTATAGTATGAAAATACACTGGGAAATGATTATAAAATGAACATGCATTAGGAAGAGATTTTACTATGGAAATGAATTGAAAAGGGATTATAGTATGAAAATACACTGGGAAATGATTATAAAATGAACATGCATTAGGAAGAGGATTTACTATGGAAATGAATTGAAAAGGGTTTATAGTATGAAAATACATGGGAAATGATTATAAAATGAACATGCATTAGGAAGAGGATTTACTATGGAAATGAATTGAAAAGGGATTATAGTATGAAAATACACTGGGAAATGATTATAAAATGAACATGCATTAGGAAGAGATTTTACTATGGAAATGAATTGAAAAGGATTATAGTATGAAAATACACTGGGAAATGATTACAAAATGAACATGCATTAGGAAGAGATTTTACTATGGAAATGAATTGAAAAGGGATTATAGTATGAAAATACATGGGAAATGATTATAAAATGAACATGCATTAGGAAGAGGATTTACTATGGAAATGAATTGAAAAGGGATTATAGTATGAAAATACACTGGGAAATGATTATAAAATGAACATGCATTAGGAAGAGATTTTACTATGGAAATGAATTGAAAAGGGATTATAGTATGAAAATACACTGGGAAATGATTATAAAATGAACATGCATTAGGAAGAGGATTTACTATGGAAATGAATTGAAAAGGGATTATAGTATGAAAATACACTGGGAAATGATTATAAAATGAACATGCATTAGGAAGAGATTTTACTATGGAAATGAATTGAAAAGGGATTATAGTATGAAAATACACTGGGAAATGATTATAAAATGAACATGCATTAGGAAGAGATTTACTATGGAAATGAATTGAAAAGGGTTTATAGTATGAAAATACATGGGAAATGTAGATTATAAAATGAACATGCATTAGGAAGAGGATTTACTATGGAAATGAATTGAAAAGGGTTTATAGTATGAAAATACATGGGAAATGATTATAAAATGAAATATGCATTAGGAAGAGGATTTACTATGGAAATGAATTGAAAAGGGATTATAGTATGAAAATACACTGGGAAATGATTATAAAATGAACATGCATTAGGAAGAGGATTTACTATGGAAATGAATTGAAAAGGGTTTATAGTATGAAAATACACTGGGAAATGATTATAAAATGAACATGCATTAGGAAGAGGATTTACTATGGAAATGAATTGAAAAGGGATTATAGTATGAAAATACACTGGGAAATGATTATAAAATGAACATGCATTAGGAAGAGGGGATTTACTATGGAAATGAATTGAAAAGGGATTATAGCATGAAAATACACTGGGAAATGATTATAAAATGAACATGCATTAGGAAGAGGATTTACTGAAATGAATTGAAAAGGGGATTATAGTATGAAAATACACTGGGAAGTGATCATAAAATGAACATGCATTAGGAAGAGGATTTACTATGGAAATGAATTGAAAAGGATTATAGTATGAAAATACATGGGAAATGATTATAAAATGAACATGCATTAGGAAGTGGATTTACTATGGAAATGAATTGAAAAGGGATTATAGTATGAAAATACACTGGGAAATGATTATAAAATGAACATGCATTAGGAAGAGGATTTACTATGGAAATGAATTGAAAAGGGTTTATAGTATGAAAATACATGGGAAATGATTATAAAATGAACATGCATTAGGAAGAGGATTTACTATGGAAATGAATTGAAAGGGATTATAGTATGAAAATACACTGGGAAATGATTATAAAATGAACATGCATTAGGAAGAGGATTTACTATGGAAATGAATTGAAAAGGGATTATAGTATGAAAATACATGGGAAATGATTATAAAATGAACATGCATTAGGAAGAGGATTTACTATGGAAATGAATTGAAAAGGGATTATAGTATGAAAATACACTGGGAAATGATTATAAAATGAACATGCATTAGGAAGAGGATTTACTATGGAAATGAATTGAAAAGGGATTATAGTATGAAAATACACTGGGAAATGATTATAAAATGAACATGCATTAGGAAGAGATTTTACTATGGAAATGAATTGAAAAGGATTATAGTATGAAAAAATACATGGGAAATGATTATAAAATGAACATGCATTAGGAAGAGGATTTACTATGAAAATGAATTGAAAAGGGATTATAGTATGAAAATACACTGGGAAATGATTATAAAATGAACATGCATTAGGAAGAGATTTTACTATGGAAATGAATTGAAAGGGATTATAGTATGAAAATACACTGGGAAATGATTATAAAATGAACATGCATTAGGAAGAGGATTTACTATGGAAATGAATTGAAAAGGGTTTATAGTATGAAAATACATGGGAAATGATTATAAAAATGAACATGCATTAGGAAGAGGATTTACCATGGAAATGAATTGAAAAGGGATTATAGTATGAAAATACACTGGGAAATGATTATAAAATGAACATGCATTAGGAAGAGATTTTACTATGGAAATGAATTGAAAAGGATTATAGTATGAAAATACACTGGGAATGATTATAAAAATGAACATGCATTAGGAAGAGGATTTACTATGGAAATGAATTGAAAAGGGATTATAGTATGAAAATACATGGGAAATGATTATAAAAATGAACATGCATTAGGAAGAGATTTTACTATGGAAATGAATTGAAAAGGGATTATAGTATGAAATACACTGGGAAATGATTATAAAATGAACATGCATTAGGAAGAGATTTTACTATGGAAATGAATTGAAAAGGGATTATAGTATGAAAATACACTGGGAAATGATTATAAAATGAACATGCATTAGGAAGAGGATTTACTATGGAAATGAATTGAAAAGGGATTATAGTATGAAAATACATGAAATGATTATAAAATGAACATGCATTAGGAAGAGGATTTACTATGGAAATGAATTGAAAAGGGATTATAGTATGAAAATACACTGGGAAATGATTATAAAATGAACATGCATTAGGAAGAGATTTTACTATGGAAATGAATTGAAAAGGGATTATAGTATGAAAATACACTGGGAAATGATTATAAAATGAACATGCATTAGGAAGAGGATTTACTATGGAAATGAATTGAAAAGGGATTATAGTATGAAAATACATGGGAAATGATTATAAAATGAACATGCATTAGGAAGAGGATTTACTATGGAAATGAATTGAAAAGGGATTATAGTATGAAAATACATGGGAAATGATTATAAAATGAACATGCATTAGGAAGAGATTTTAATAGGAAATGAATTGAAAAGGGATTATAGTATGAAAATACATGGGAAATGATTATAAAATGAACATGCATTAGGAAGAGGATTTACTATGGAAATGAATTGAAAAGGGATTATAGTATGAAAAATACACTGGGAAATGATTATAAAATGAACATGCATTAGGAAGAGATTTTACTATGGAAATGAATTGAAAAGGGATTATAGTATGAAAATACACTGGGAAATGATTATAAAATGAACATGCATTAGGGAAGAGGATTTACTATGGAAATGAATTGAAAAGGGTTTATAGTATGAAAATACATGGGAAATGATTATAAAATGAACATGCATTAGGAAGAGGATTTACTTATGGAAATGAATTGAAAAGGGATTATAGTATGAAAATACACTGGGAAATGATTATAAAATGAACATGCATTAGGAAGAGATTTTACTATGGAAATGAATTGAAAAGGGATTATAGTATGAAAATACACTGGGAAATGATTATAAAATGAACATGCATTAGGAAGAGGATTTACTATGGAAAATGAATTGAAAAGGATTATAGTATGAAAATACATGGGAAATGATTATAAAATGAACATGCATTAGGAAGAGATTTTACTATGGAAATGAATTGAAAGGGATTATAGTATGAAAATACACTGGGAAATGATTATAAAATGAACATGCATTAGGAAGAGATTTTACTATGGAAATGAATTGAAAAGGGATTATAGTATGAAAATACACTGGGAAATGATTATAAAATGAACATGCATTAGGAAGAGGATTTACTATGGAAATGAATTGAAAAGGGATTATAGTATGAAAATACATGGGAAATGATTATAAAATGAACATGCATTAGGAAGAGGATTTACTATGGAAATGAATTGAAAAGGGATTATAGTATGAAAATACACTGGGAAATGATTATAAAATGAACATGCATTAGGAAGAGAGATTTACTTATGGAAATGAATTGAAAAGGGATTATAGTATGAAAATACACTGGGAAATGATTATAAAATGAACATGCATTAGGAAGAGGATTTACTATGGAAATGAATTGAAAAGGGATTATAGTATGAAAATACATGGGAAATGATTATAAAATGAACATGCATTAGGAAGAGGATTTACTATGGAAATGAATTGAAAAGGGATTATAGTATGAAAATACATGGGAAATGATTATAAAATGAACATGCATTAGGAAGAGGATTTACTATGGAAATGAATTGAAAGGGATTATAGTATGAAAATACATGGGAAATGATTATAAAATGAACATGCATTAGGAAGAGGATTTACTATGGAAATGAATTGAAAAGGGATTATAGTATGAAAATACACTGGGAAATGATTATAAAATGAACATGCATTAGGAAGAGGATTTACTATGGAAATGAATTGAAAAGGGATTATAGTATGAAAATACCCTGGGAAGTGATTATAAAATGAACATGCATTAGGAAGAGGATTTACTATGGAAAATGAATTGAAAAGGGATTATAGTATGAAAATACACTGGGACATGATTATAAAATGAACATGCATTAGGAAGAGGATTTACTATGGAAATGAATTGAAAAGGGATTATAGTATGAAAATACACTGGGAAATGATTATAAAATGAACATGCATTAGGAAGAGGATTTACTATGGAAATGAATTGAAAAGGATTATAGTATGAAAATACATCAAAGTGATTATAAAATGAACATGCATTAGAAAGAGATTTTACTATAGAAATGAATTGAAAAGGGATTATAGTATGAAAATACCCTGGGAAGTGATCATAAAATGAACATGCATTAGGAAGAGGATTTACTATGAAATGAATTGAAAAGGGATTATAGTATGAAAATACACTGGGAAATGATTATAAAATGAACATGCATTAGGAAGAGATTTTACTATGGAAATGAATTGAAAAGGGATTATAGTATGAAAATACACTGGGAAATGATTATAAAATGAACATGCATTAGGAAGAGGATTTACTATGGAAATGAATTGAAAAGGGATTATAGTATGAAAATACACTGGGAAATGATTATAAAATGAACATGCATTAGGAAGAGGATTTACTATGGAAATGAATTGAAAAGGGATTATAGTATGAAAATACACTGGGAAATGATTATAAAATGAACATGCATTAGGAAGAGGATTTACTATGGAAATGAATTGAAAAGGATTATAGTATGAAAATACACTGGGAAATGATTATAAAATGAACATGCATTAGGAAGAGGATTTACTATGGAAATGAATTGAAAAGGGATTATAGTATGAAAATACACTGGGAAATGATTATAAAATGAACATGCATTAGGAAGAGGATTTACTATGGAAATGAATTGAAAAGGATTATAGTATGAAAATACATGGGAAATGATTATAAAATGAACATGCATTAGGAAGAGGATTTAATATGGAAATGAATTGAAAAGGGATTATAGTATGAAAATACACTGGGAAATGATTATAAAATGAACATGCATTAGGAAGAGGATTTACTATGGAAATGAATTGAAAAGGGATTATAGTATGAAAATACACTGGGAAATGATTATAAAATGAACATGCATTAGGAAGAGGATTTACTATGGAAATGAATTGAAAAGGGATTATAGTATGAAAATACACTGGGAAATGATTATAAAATGAACATGCATTAGGAAGAGGATTTACTATGGAAATGAATTGAAAAGGGATTATAGTATGAAAAAATACACTGGGAAATGATTATAAAATGAACATGCATTAGGAAGAGTGATTTACTATGGAAATGAATTGAAAAGGATTATAGTATGAAAATACATGGGAAATGATTATAAAATGAACATGCATTAGGAAGAGGATTTACTATGGAAATGAATTGAAAAGGGATTATAGTATGAAAATACACTGGGAAATGATTATAAAATGAACATGCATTATGAGGATTTACTATGGAAATGAATTGAAAGGGATTATAGTATGAAAATACACTGGGAAATGATTATAAAATGAACATGCATTAGAAAGAGATTTTACTATGGAAATGAATTGAAAAGGGATTATAGTATGAAAATACACTGGGAAATGATTATAAAATGAACATGCATTAGGAAGAGATTTTACTATGGAAATGAATTGAAAAGGGATTATAGTATGAAAATACACTGGGAAATGATTATAAAATGAACATGCATTAGGAAGAGGATTTACTATGGAAATGAATTGAAAAGGGATTATAGTATGAAAATACACTGGGAAATGATTATAAAATGAACATGCATTAGAAAGAGATTTTACTATGGAAATGAATTGAAAAGGATTATAGTATGAAAATACACTGAAATGATTATAAAATGAACATGCATTAGGAAGAGGATTTGCATTATGGAAATGAATTGAAAAGGGATTATAGTATGAAAATACACTGGGAAATGATTATAAAATGAACATGCATTAGAAAGAGATTTTACTATGGAAATGAATTGAAAAGGGATTATAGTATGAAAATACACTGGGAAATGATTATAAAATGAACATGCATTAGGAAGAGATTTTACTATGGAAATGAATTGAAAAGGGATTATAGTATGAAAATACACTGGGAAATGATTATAAAATGAACATGCATTAGGAAGAGGATTTACTATGGAACTGAATTGAAAAGGGATTATAGTATGAAAATACACTGGGAAATGATTATAAAATGAACATGCATTAGGAAGAGATTTTACTATGGAAATGAATTGAAAAGGGATTATAGTATGAAAATACACTGGGAAATGATTATAAAATGAACATGCATTAGGAAGAGGATTTACTATGGAAATGAATTGAAAAGGGATTATAGTATGAAAATACACTGGGAAATGATTATAAAATGAACATGCATTAGGAAGATTTTACTATGGAAATGAATTGAAAAGGGATTATAGTATGAAAATACACTTGGAAATGATTATAAAATGAACATGCATTAGGAAGAGATTTTACTCATGGAAAATGAATTGAAAAGGGATTATAGTATGAAAATACACTGGGAAATGATTATAAAATGAACATGCATTAGGGAAGAGGGATTTACTATGGAAATGAATTGAAAAGGGATTATAGTATGAAAATACACTGGGAAATGATTATAAAATGAACATGCATTAGGAAGAGATTTTACTATGGAAAATGAATTGAAAAGGATTATAGTATGAAAATACACTGGGAAATGATTATAAAATAACATGCATTAGGAAGAGGATTTACTATGGAATGAATTGAAAAGGATTATAGTATGAAAATACACTGGGAAATGATTATAAAATGAACATGCATTAGGAAGAGGATTTACTATGGAAAATGAATTGAAAAGGATTATAGTATGAAAATACACTGGGAAATGATTATAAAATGAACATGCATTAGGAAGAGATTTTACTATGGAAATGAATTGAAAAGGGATTATAGTATGAAAATACACTGGGAAATGATTATAAAATGAACATGCATTAGGAAGAGGATTTACTATGGAAATGAATTGAAAAGGGATTATAGTATGAAAATACACTGGGAAATGATTATAAAATGATCATGCATTAGGAAGAGATTTTACTATGGAAATGAATTGAAAAGGGATTATAGTATGAAAATACACTGGGAAATGTGTGATTATAAAATGAACATGCATTAGGAAGAGGATTTACTATGGAAATGAATTGAAAAGGGATTATAGTATGAAAATACACTGGGAAATGATTATAAAATGAACATGCACAGGGAAGAGGATTTACTATGGAAATGAATTGAAAAGGGATTATAGTATGAAAATACACTGGGAAATGATTATAAAATGAACATGCATTAGGAAGAGATTTTACTATGGAAATGAATTGAAAAGGATTATAGTATGAAAATACACTGGGAAATGATTATAAAATGAACATGCATTAGGAAGAGGATTTACTATGGAAATGAATTGAAAAGGGATTATAGTATGAAAATACACTGGGAAATGATTATAAAATGAACATGCATTAGGAAGAGGATTTACTATGGAAATGAATTGAAAAGGGATTATAGTATGAAAATACACTGAAATGATTATAAAATGAACATGCATTAGGAAGAGGATTTACTAGAAATGAATTGAAAAGGGATTATAGTATGAAAATACACTGGGAAATGATTATAAAATGAACATGCATTAGGAAGAGATTTTACTATGGAAATGAATTGAAAAGGGATTATAGTATGGAAATACACTGGGAAATGATTATAAAATGAACATGCATTAGGAAGAGGATTTACTATGGAAATGAATTGAAAAGGGATTATAGTATGAAAATACACTGGGAAATGATTATAAAATGAACATGCATTAGGAAGAGGATTTACTATGGAAAAATGAATTGAAAAGGGATTATAGTATGAAAATACACCGGGAAATGATTATAAAATGAACATGCATTAGGAAGAGATTTTACTATGGAAATGAATTGAAAAGGATTATAGTATGAAAATACACTGGGAAATGATTATAAAATGAACATGCATTAGGAAGAGGATTTACTATGGAAATGAATTGAAAAGGGATTATAGTATGAAAATACACTGGGAAATGATTATAAAATGAACATGTATTAGGAAGAGATTTTTACTGAAATGAATTGAAAAGGGATTATAGGTATGAAAATACACTGGGAAATGATTATAAAATGAACATGCATTAGGAAGAGGATTTACTATGGAAATGAATTGAAAAGGGATTATAGTATGAAAATACACTGGGAAATGATTATAAAATGAACATGCATTAGGAAGAGGATTTACTATGGAAATGAATTGAAAAGGATTATAGTATGAAAATACACTGAAATGATTATAAAATGAACATGCATTAGGAAGAGATTTTACTATGGAAATGAATTGAAAAGGGATTATAGTATGAAAATACACTGGGAAATGATTATAAAATGAACATGCATTAGGAAGAGGATTTACTATGGAAATGAATTGAAAGGGATTATAGTATGAAAATACACTGGGAAATGATTATAAAAATGAACATGCATTAGGAAGAGATTTTACTATGGAAATGAATTGAAAAGGGATTATAGTATGAAAATACACTGGGAAATGATTATAAAATGAACATGCATTAGGAAGAGGATTTACTATGGAAATGAATTGAAAAGGGATTATAGTATGAAAATACACTGGGAAATGATTATAAAATGAACATGCATTAGGAAGAGGATTTACTATGGAAATGAATTGGAAAAGGGATTATAGTATGAAAATACACTGGGAAATGATTATAAAATGAACATGCATTAGGAAGAGGATTTACTATGGAAATGAATTGAAAAGGATTATAGTATGAAAATACACTGGGAAATGATTATAAAATGAACATGCATTAGGAAGAGATTTTACTATGGAAATGAATTGAAAAGGATTATAGTATGAAAATACACTGGGAAATGATTATAAAATGAACATGCATTAGGAAGAGGATTTACTATGGAAATGAATTGAAAAGGGATTATAGTATGAAAATACACTGGGAAATGATTATAAAATGAACATGCATTAGGAAGAGATTTTACTATGGAAATGAATTGAAAAGGGATTATAGTATGAAAATACACTGGGAAATGATTATAAAATGAACATGCATTAGGAAGAGGATTTACTATGGAAATGAATTGAAAAGGGATTATAGTATGAAAATACACTGGGAAATGATTATAAAATGAACATGCATTAGGAAGAGGATTTACTATGGAAATGAATTGAAAAGGGATTATAGGTATGAAAATACACTGGGAAATGATTATAAAATGAACATGCATTAGGAAGAGGATTTACTATGGAAATGAATTGAAAAGGGATTATAGTATGAAAATACACTGGGAAATGATTATAAAATGAACATGCATTAGGAAGAGATTTTACTATGGAAATGAATTGAAAAGGGATTATAGTATGAAAATACACTGGGAAATGATTATAAAATGAACATGCATTAGGAAGAGGATTTACTATGGAAATGAATTGAAAAAAGGGATTATAGTATGAAAATACACTGGGAAATGATTATAAAATGAACATGCATTAGGAAGAGGATTTACTATGGAAATGAATTGAAAAGGGATTATAGTATGAAAATACACTGGGAAATGATTATAAAATGAACATGCATTAGGAAGAGGATTTACTATGGAAATGAATTGAAAAGGGATTATAGTATGAAAATACACTGGGAAATGATTATAAAATGAACATGCATTAGGAAGAGGATTTACTATGGAAATGAATTGAAAAGGGATTATAGTATGAAAATACACTGGGAAATGATTATAAAATGAACATGCATTAGGAAGAGGATTTACTATGGAAATGAATTGAAAAGGGATTATAGTATGAAAATACATGGGAAATGATTATAAATGAACATGCATTAGGAAGAGGATTTACTATGGAAATGAATTGAAAAGGGATTATAGTATGAAAATACACTGGGAAATGATTATAAAATGAACATGCATTAGGAAGAGGATTTACTATGGAAATGAATTGAAAAAGGGATTATAGTATGAAAATACATGGGAAATGATTATAAAATGAACATGCATTAGGAAGAGGATTTACTATGGAAATGAATTGAAAGGGATTATAGTATGAAAATACACTGGGAAATGATTATAAAATGAACATGCATTAGGAAGAGGATTTACTATGGAAATGAATTGAAAAGGATTATAGTATGAAAATACATGGGAAATGATTATAAAATGAACATGCATTAGGAAGAGGATTTACTATGGAAATGAATTGAAAAGGGATTATAGTATGAAAATACACTGGGAAATGATTATAAAATGAACATGCATTAGGAAAAGGATTTACTATGGAAATGAATTGAAAAGGGATTATAGTATGAAAATACACTGGGAAATGATTATAAAATGAACATGCATTAGGAAGAGGATTTACTATGGAAATGAATTGGAAAAGGGATTATAGTATGAAAATACACTGGGAAATGATTATAAAATGAACATGCATTAGGAAGAGGATTTACTATGGAAATGAATTGAAAAGGGATTATAGTATGAAAATACACACTGGGAAATGATTATAAAATGAACATGCATTAGGAAGAGGATTTACTATGGAAATGAATTGAAAAGGGATTATAGTATGAAAATACACTGGGAAATGATTATAAAATGAACATGCATTAG
This sequence comes from Ascarosepion bandense, assembly GCA_037127315.1. Taxonomy (NCBI): domain Eukaryota; kingdom Metazoa; phylum Mollusca; class Cephalopoda; order Sepiida; family Sepiidae; genus Ascarosepion; species Ascarosepion bandense. Next base: position 12,315 of record JBBBDQ010014582.1, read on the forward strand.
GAAGAGGATTTACTATGGAAATGAATTGAAAAGGGATTATAGTATGAAAATACACTGGGAATGATTATAAAATGAACATGCATTAGGAAGAGGATTTACTTATGGAAATGAATTGAAAAGGGATTATAGCATGAAAATACATGGGAAATGATTATAAAAATGAACATGCATTAGGAAGAGGATTTACTATGGAAATGAATTGAAAAGGGATTATAGTATGAAAATACACTGGGAAATGATTATAAAATGAACATGCATTAGGAAGAGGATTTACTATGGAAATGAATTGAAAAGGGATTATAGTATGAAAATACATGGGAAATGATTATAAAATGAACATGCATTAGGAAGAGGATTTACTATGGAAATGAATTGAAAAGGGATTATAGTATGAAAATACACTGGGAAATGATTATAAAATGAACATGCATTAGGAAGAGGATTTACTATGGAAATGAATTGAAAAGGGATATAGTATGAAAATACATGGGAAATGATTATAAAATGAACATGCATTAGGAAGAGGATTTCATTATGGAAATGAATTGAAAAGGGATTATAGTATGAAAATACACTGAAATGATTATAAAATGAACATGCATTAGGAAAAGGATTTACTATGGAAATGAATTGAAAAGGGATTATAGTATGAAAATACATGGGAAATGATTATAAAATGAACATGCATTAGGAAGAGGATTTACTATGGAAATGAATTGAAAAGGGATTATAGTATGAAAATACACTGGGAAATGATTATAAAATGAACATGCATTAGGAAGAGGATTTACTATGGAAATGAATTGAAAAGGGATTATAGTATGAAAATACACTGGGAAGTGATCATAAAATGAACATGCATTAGGAAGAGGATTTACTATGGAAATGAATTGAAAAGGATTGAGTAGTATGAAAATACATGGGAAATGATTATAAAATGAACATGCATTAGGAAGAGGATTTACTATGGAAATGAATTGAAAAGGATTATAGTATGAAAATACATGGGAAATGATTATAAAATGAACATGCATTAGGAAGAGGATTTTTACTATGGAAATGAATTGAAAAGGGATTATAGTATGAAAATACACTGGGAAATGATTATAAAATGAACATGCATTAGGAAGAGGATTTACTATGGAAATGAATTGAAAAGGGATTATAGTATGAAAATACACTGGGAAATGATTATAAAATGAACATGCATTAGGAAGAGGATTTACTATGGAAATGAATTGAAAAGGGATTATAGTATGAAAATATACTGGGAAGTGATTATAAAATGAACATGCATTAGGAAGAGGATTTACTATGGAAATGAATTGAAAAGGGATTATATGAAAAAATACATGGGAAATGATTATAAAATGAACATGCATTAGGAAGAGGATTTACTATGGAAATGAATTGAAAAAGGGATTATAGTATGAAAATATACTGGGAAGTGATTATAAAATGAACATGCATTAGGAAGAGGATTTACTATGGAAATGAATTGAAAAGGATTATAGTATGAAAATACACTGGGAAATGATTATAAAATGAACATGCATTAGGAAGAGGATTTTACTATGGAAATGAATTGAAAAGGGATTATAGTATGAAAATACATGGGAAATGATTATAAAATGAACATGCATTAGGAAGAGATCACTATGGAAATGAATTGAAAAGGGATTATAGTATGAAAATATACTGGGAAGTGATTATAAAATGAACATGCATTAGGAAGAGGATTTACTATGGAAATGAATTGAAAAGGGATTATAGTATGAAAATACATGGGAAATGATTATAAAATGAACATGCATTAGGAAGAGGATTTACTATGGAAATGAATTGAAAGGGATTATAGTATGAAAATACACTGGGAATGATTATAAAATGAACATGCATTAGGAAGAGGATTTACTATGGAAATGAATTGAAAAGGGATTATAGTATGAAAATACACTGGGAAATGATTATAAAATGAACATGCATTAGGAAGAGGATTTACTATGGAAATGAATTGAAAAGGATTATAGTATGAAAATACATGGGAAATGATTATAAAATGAACATGCATTAGGAAGCAGGATTTACTATGGAAATGAATTGAAAAGGGATTATAGTATGAAAATACACTGGGAAGTGATTATAAAATGAACATGCATTAGGAAGAGGATTTACTATGGAAATGAATTGAAAAGGATTATAGTATGAAAATACACTGGGAAGTGATTATAAAATGAACATGCATTAGGAAGAGGATTTACTATGGAAATGAATTGAAAAGGGATTATAGTATGAAAATACACTGGGAAGTGATTATAAAATGAACATGCATTAGAAAGAGATTTTACTTATGGAAATGAATTGAAAAGGATTATAGTATGAAAATACACTGGGAAGTGATCATAAAATGAACATGCATTAGGAAGAGGATTTACTATGGAAATGAATTGAAAGGGATTATAGTATGAAAATACACTGGGAAATGATTATAAAATGAACATGCATTAGGAAGAGATTTTACTATGGAATGAATTGAAAAGGGATTATAGCATGAAAATACACTGGGAAATGATTATAAAATGAACATGCATTAGGAAGAGGATTTACTATGGAAATGAATTGAAAGGGATTATAGTATGAAAATACACTGGGAAATGATTATAAAATGAACATGCATTAGGAAGAGGATTTACTATGGAAATGAATTGAAAAGGGATTATAGTATGAAAATACACTGGGAAATGATTATAAAATGAACATGCATTAGGAAGAGGATTTACTATGGAAATGAATTGAAAAGGGATTATAGTATGAAAATACACTGGGAAATGATTATAAAATGAACATGCATTGGGAAGAGGATTTACTATGGAAATGAATTGAAAAGGGATTATAGTATGAAAATACACTGGGAAATGATTATAAAATGAACATGCATTAGGAAGAGGATTTACTATGGAAATGAATTGAAAAGGGATTATAGTATGAAAATACACTGGGAAATGATTATAAAATGAACATGCATTAGGAAGAGGATTTACTATGGAAATGAATTGAAAGGGATTATAGTATGAAAATACATGGGAAATGATTATAAAATGAACATGCATTAGGAAGAGGATTTACTATGGAAATGAATTGAAAGGGATTATAGTATGAAAATACACTGGGAAATGATTATAAAATGAACATGCATTAGGAAGAGGATTTACTATGGAAATGAATTGAAAAGGGATTATAGTATGAAAATACACTGGGAAATGATTATAAAATGAACATGCATTAGAAAGAGATTTTACTATGGAAATGAATTGAAAAGGATTATAGTATGAAAATACATGGGAAATGATTATAAAATGAACATGCATAGGGAAGAGGATTTACTATGGAAATGAATTGAAAAGGGATTATAGTATGAAAATACACTGGGAAATGATTATAAAATGAACATGCATTAGGAAGAGGATTTACTATGGAAATGAATTGAAAAAGGGATTATAGTATGAAAATACACTGGGAAGTGATTATAAAATGAACATGCATTAGGAAGAGGATTTACTATGGAAATGAATTGAAAAGGGATTATAGTATGAAAATACACTGGGAAATGATTATAAAATGAACATGCATTAGGAAGAGGATTTACTATGGAAATGAATTGAAAGGGATTATAGTATGAAAATACATGGAAATGATTATAAAATGAACATGCATTAGGAAGAGGATTTACTATGGAAATGAATTGAAAAGGGATTATAGTATGAAAATACATGGGAAATGATTATAAAAATGAACATGCATTAGGAAGAGGATTTACTATGGAAATGAATTGAAAAGGGATTATAGTATGAAAATACACTAAAATGATTATAAAATGAACATGCATTAGGAAGAGTGATTTACTGAAAATGAATTGAAAAGGGATTATAGTATGAAAATACATGTGGGAAATGATTATAAAATGAACATGCATTAGGAAGAGGATTTACTATGGAAATGAATTGAAAAGGGATTATAGTATGAAAATACATGGGAAATGATTATAAAATGAACATGCATTAGGAAGAGGATTTACTATGGAAATGAATTGAAAAGGGATTATAGTATGAAAATACACTGGGAAATGATTATAAAATGAACATGCATTAGGAAGAGGATTTACTATGGAAATGAATTGAAAAGGGATTATAGTATGAAAATACACTGGGAAGTGATTATAAAATGAACATGCATTAGGAAGAGAGTCTACTATGGAAATGAATTGAAAAGGGATTATAGTATGAAAATACATGGGAAATGATTATAAAATGAACATGCATTAGGAAGAGGATTTACTTATGGAAAATGAATTGAAAAGGGATTATAGTATGAAAATACACTGGGAAATGATTATAAAATGAACATGCATTAGGAAGAGGATTTACTATGGAAATGAATTGAAAAGGGATTATAGTATGAAAATACACTGGGAAATGATTATAAAATGAACATGCATTAGGAAGAGGATTTACTATGGAAATGAATTGAAAAGGGATTATAGTAAGAAAATACACTGGGAAGATTATAAAATGAACATGCATTAGGAAGAGGATTTACTATGGAAATGAATTGAAAAGGGGATTATAGTATGAAAATACATGGGAAATGATTATAAAATGAACATGCATTAGGAAGAGGATTTACTATGGAAATGAATTGAAAAGGGATTATAGTATGAAAATACATGGGAAATGATTATAAAATGAACATGCATTAGGAAGAGGATTTACTATGGAAATGAATTGAAAAGGGATTATAGTATGAAAATACACTGGGAAATGATTATAAAATGAACATGCATTAGGAAGAGGATTTACTATGGAAATGAATTGCAGGGATTATAGTATGAAAATACACTGGGAAGTGATTATAAAATGAACATGCATTAGGAAGAGGATTTACTATGGAAATGAATTGAAAAGGATTATAGTATGAAAATACATGGGAAATGATTATAAAATGAACATGCATTAGGAAGAGGATTTACTATGGAAATGAATTGAAAAGGGATTATAGTATGAAAATACACTGGGAAATGATTATAAAATGAACATGCATTAGGAAGAGGATTTACTATGGAAATGAATTGAAAAGGGATTATAGTATGAAAATACACTGGGAAATGATTATAAAAATGAACATGCATTAGGAAGAGGATTTACTATGGAAATGAATTGAAAAGGGATTATAGTATGAAAATACACTGGGAAATGATTATAAAATGAACATGCATTAGGAAGAGGATTTACTATGGAAATGAATTGAAAAAGTGATTATAGTATGAAAATACATGGGAAATGATTATAAAATGAACATGCATTAGGAAGAGGATTTACTATGGAAATGAATTGAAAAGGGATTATAGTATGAAAATACATGGGAAATGATTATAAAATGAACATGCATTAGGAAGAGGATTTACTATGGAAATGAATTTGAAAGGGATTATAGTATGAAAATACACTGGGAAATGATTATAAAATGAACATGCATTAGGAAGAGGATTTACTATGGAAATGAATTGAAAAGGGATTATAGTATGAAAATACACTGGGAAGTGATTATAAAATGAACATGCATTAGGAAGAGGATTTACTATGGAAATGAATTGAAAAGGGATTATAGTATGAAAATACAATTGGAAATGATTATAAAAATGAACATGCATTAGGAAGAGATTTTACTATGGAAATGAATTGAAAAGGGATTATAGTATGAAAATACACTGGGAAATGATTATAAAATGAACATGCATTAGGAAGAGATTTAATATGGAAATGAATTGAAAAGGGATTATAGTATGAAAATACACTGGGAAATGATTATAAAAATGAACATGCATTAGGAAGAGGATTTACTATGGAAATGAATTGAAAAGGGATTATAGTATGAAAATACACTGGGAAATGATTATAAAAATGAACATGCATTAGGAAGAGGATTTACTATGGAAATGAATTGAAAGGATTATAGTATGAAAATACATGGGAAATGATTATAAAATGAACATGCATTAGGAAGAGGATTTACTATGGAAATGAATTGAAAAGGGATTATAGTATGAAAATACATGGGAAATGATTATAAAATGAACATGCATTAGGAAGAGGATTTACTATGGAAAATGAATTGAAAAGGATTATAGTATGAAAATACACTGGGAAATGATTATAAAATGAACATGCATTAGGAAGAGGATTTACTATGGAAAATGAATTGAAAAGGGATTATAGTATGAAAATACATGGGAAATGATTATAAAATGAACATGCATTAGGAAGAGATTTTACTATGGAAATGAATTGAAAAGGGATTATAGTATGAAAAAATACACTGGGAAATGATTATAAAATGAACATGCATTAGGAAGAGGATTTACTATGGAAATGAATTGAAAAGGGATTATAGTATGAAAATACATGGGAAATGATTAATATAAAATGAACATGCATTAGGAAGAGGATTTACTATGGAAATGAATTGAAAAGGGATTATAGTATGAAAATACACTGGGAAATGATTATAAAATGGAATATGCATTAGGAAGAGGATTTACTATGGAAATGAATTGAAAAGGGATTATAGTATGAAAATACATGGGAAATGATTATAAAATGAACATGCATTAGGAAGAGGATTTACTATGGAAATGAATTGAAAAGGGATTATAGTATGAAAATACACTGGGAAATGATTATAAAAATGAACATGCATTAGGAAGAGGATTTACTATGGAAATGAATTGAAAAGGGATTATAGTATGAAAATACACTGGGAAATGATTATAAATGAACATGCATTAGGAAGAGGATTTACTATGGAAATGAATTGAAAAGGGATTATAGTATGAAAATACACTGGGAAATGATTATAAAAATGAACATGCATTAGGAAGAGAGGATTTACTATGGAAATGAATTGAAAAGGGATTATAGTATGAAAATACATGGAAAATGATTATAAAATGAACATGTATTTAGGAAGAGGATTTACTATGGAAATGAATTGAAAAGGGATTATAGTATGAAAATACATGGGAAATGATTATAAAATGAACATGCATTAGGAAGAGGATTTACTATGGAAATGAATTGAAAAGGGGATTATAGTATGAAAATACACTGGGAAATGATTATAAAATGAACATGCATTAGGAAGAGGATTTACTATGGAAATGAATTGAAAAGGGATTATAGTATGAAAATACACTGGGAAGTGATTATAAAATGAACATGCATTAGGAAGAGGATTTACTATGGAAATGAATTGAAAAGGGATTATAGTATGAAAATACACTGGGAAATGATTATAAAATGAACATGCATTAGGAAGAGATTTTACTATGGAAATGAATTGAAAAGGGATTATAGTATGAAAATACACTGGGAAATGATTATAAAATGAACATGCATTAGGGAAGAGGATTTACTATGGAAATGAATTGAAAAGGGATTAAGGGTATGAAAATACACTGGGAAATGATTATAAAATGAACATGCATTAGGAAGAGGATTTACTATGGAAATGAATTGAAAAGGGATTATAGTATGAAAATACACTGGGAAATGATTATAAATGAACATGCATTAGAAGAGGATTTACTATGGAAATGAATTGAAAAGGGATTATAGTATGAAAATACATGGGAAATGATTATAAAATGAACATGCATTAGGAAGATTTACTATGGAAATGAATTGAAAAGGGATTATAGTATGAAAATACATGGGAAATGATTATAAAATGAACATGCATTAGGAAGAGGATTTACTATGGAAATGAATTGAAAAGGGATTATAGTATGAAAATACACTGGGAAATGATTATAAAATGAACATGCATTAGGAAGAGGATTTACTATGGAAATGAATTGAAAAGGGATTATAGTATGAAAATACATGGGAAATGATTATAAAATGAACATGCATTAGGAAGAGATTTTACTATGGAAATGACTGAAAAGGGATTATAGTATGAAAATACACTGGGAAATGATTATAAAATGAACATGCATTAGGAAGAGGATTTACTATGGAAATGAATTGAAAAGGGATTATAGTATGAAAATACATGGGAAATGATTATAAAATGAACATGCATTAGGAAGAGGATTTACTATGGAAATGAATTGAAAAGGGATTATAGTATGAAAATACACTGGGAAGTGATTATAAAATGAACATGCATTAGGAAGAGGATTTACTATGGAAATGAATTGAAAAGGATTATAGTATGAAAATACACTGGAAAATGATTATAAAATGAACATGCATTAGGAAGAGATTTTACTATGGAAATGAATTGAAAAGGATTATAGTATGAAAATACACTGGGAAATGATTATAAAATGAACATGCATTAGGAAGAGGATTTACTATGGAAATGAATTGAAAAGGGATTATAGTATGAAAATACACTGGGAAATGATTATAAAATGAACATGCATTAGGAAGAGGATTTACTATGGAAATGAATTGAAAAGGGATTATAGTATGAAAATACACTGGGAAATGATTATAAAATGAACATGCATTAGGAAGAGGGATTTACTATGGAAATGAATTGAAAAGGGATTATAGTATGAAAATACATGAAATGATTATAAAATGAACATGCATTAGGAAGAGGATTTACTATGGAAATGAATTGAAAAGGGATTATAGTATGAAAATACATGGGAAATGATTATAAAATGAACATGCATTAGGAAGAGGATTTACTATGGAAATGAATTAAAAAGGGATTATAGTATGAAAATACACTGGGAAATGATTATAAAATGAACATGCAATAGGAAGAGGATTTACTATGGAAATGAATTGAAAAGGGATTATAGTATGAAAATACATGGGAAATGATTATAAAATGAACATGCATTAGGAAGAGATTTTACTATGGAAATGAATTGAAAAGGATTATAGTATGAAAATACACTGGGAAATGATTATAAAATGAACATGCATTAGGAAGAGGATTTACTATGGAAATGATCTGAAAAGGATTATAGTATGAAAATACATGGGAAATGATTATAAAATGAATGATGGCATTAGGAAGAGGATTTACTATGGAAATGAATTGAAAAGGGATTATAGTATGAAAATACACTGGGAAATGATTATAAAATGAACATGCATTAGGAAGAGGATTTACTATGGAAATGAATTGAAAAGGGATTATAGTATGAAAATACATGGGAAATGATTATAAAATGAACATGCATTAGGAAGAGGATTTCACATGGAAATGAATTGAAAAGGGATTATAGCATGAAAATACATGTGAAATGATTATAAAATGAACATGCATTAGGAAGAGGATTTACTATGGAAATGAATTGAAAAGGGATTATAGTATGAAAATACACTGGGAAATGATTATAAAATGAACATGCATTAGGAAGAGGATTTACTATGGAAATGAATTGGAAAAGGATTATAGTATGAAAATACATGGGAAATGATTATAAAATGAACATGCATTAGGAAGAGGATTTACTATGGAAATGAATTGAAAAGGGATTATAGTATGAAAATACACTGGGAAATGATTATAAAATGAACATGCATTAGGAAGAGGATTTACTATGGAAATGAATTGAAAAGGGATTATAGTATGAAAATACACTGGGAAGTGATTATAAAATGAACATGCATTAGGAAGAGGATTTACTATGGAAATGAATTGAAAAGGGATTATAGTATGAAAATACACTGGGAAATGATTATAAAATGAACATGCATTAGGAAGAGGATTTACTATGGAAATGAATTGAAAAGGGATTATAGTATGAAAATACACTGGGAAATGATTATAAAATGAACATGCATTAGGAAGAGGATTTACTATGGAAATGAATTGAAAAGGGATTATAGTATGAAAATACACTGGGAAATGATTATAAAATGAACATGCATTAGGAAGAGGATTTACTATGGAAATGAATTGAAAAGGGATTATAGTATGAAAATACACTGGGAAATGATTATAAAATGAACATGCATTAGGAAGAGGATTACTATGGAAATGAATTGAAAAGGGATTATAGTATGAAAATACATGGGAAATGATTATAAAATGAACATGCATTAGGAAGAGGATTTACTATGGAAATGAATTGAAAAGGGATTATAGTATGAAAATACATGGGAAATGATTATAAAATGAACATGCATTAGGAAGAGGATTTACTATGGAAATGAATTGAAAAGGGATTATAGTATGAAAATACACTGGGAAATGATTATAAAATGAACATGCATTAGGAAGAGGATTTACTATGGAAATGAATTGAAAAGGGGATTATAGTATGAAAATACACTGGGAAGTGATTATAAAATGAACATGCATTAGGAAGAGGATTTACTATGGAAATGAATTGAAAAGGGATTATAGTATGAACACACTGGGAAATGATTATAAAATGAACATGCATTAGGAAGAGGATTTACTTTATGGAAATGAATTGAAAAGGGATTATAGTATGAAAATACACTGGGAAATGATTATAAAATGAACATGCATTAGAAAGAGATTTTACTATGGAAATGAATTGAAAAGGGATTATAGTATGAAAATACATGGAAATGATTATAAAATGAACATGCATTAGGAAGAGGATTTACTATGGAAATGAATTGAAAAGGGATTATAGTATGAAAATACACTGGGGAATGATTATAAAATGAACATGCATTAGGAAGAGGATTTACTATGGAAAATGAATTGAAAAGGGATTATAGTATGAAAATACACTGGGAAGTGATTATAAAATGAACATGCATTAGGGAAGAGGATTTACTATGGAAATGAATTGAAAAGGGATTTATAGTATGAAAATACACTGGGAAATCGATTATAAAAAATGAACATGCATTAGAAAAAGATTTTACTATGGAAATGAATTGAAAAGGGATTATAGTATGAAAATACACTGGGAAATGATTATAAAATGAACATGCATTAGGAAGAGGATTTACTATGTGAAAATGAATTGAAAAGGGATTATAGTATGAAAATACACTGGGAAATGATTATAAAATGAACATGCATTAGGAAGAGGATTTACTATGGAAATGAATTGAAAAGGGATTATAGTATGAAAATACACTGGGAAGTGATTATAAAATGAACATGCATTAGGAAGAGATTTTACTATGGAAATGAATTGAAAGATTATAAAGTATGAAAATACATGGGAAATGATTATAAAATGAACATGCATTAGGAAGAGGATTTACTATGGAAATGAATTGAAAAGGATTATAGTATGAAAATACATGGGAAATGATTATAAAATGAACATGCATTAGGAAGAGGATTACCATGGAAATGAAATTGAAAAGGATTATAGTATGAAAATGACACTGGGAAATGATTATAAAATGAACATGCATTAGAAAGAGATTTTACTATGGAAATGAATTGAAAAGGGATTATAGTATGAAAATACATGGGAAATGATTATAAAATGAACATGCATTAGGAAGAGGATTTACTATGGAAATGAATTGAAAAGTGATTATAGTATGAAAATACACTGGGAAATGATTATAAAATGAACATGCATTAGGAAGAGGATTTACTATGGGAAATGAATTGAAAAGGGATTATAGTATGAAAATACACTGGGAAGTGATTATAAAATGAACATGCATTAGGGAAGAGACTACTATGGAAATGAATTGAAAAGGGATTATAGTATGAAAATACACTGGGAAATGATTATAAAATGAAATATGCATTAGAAAGAGATTTTACTATAGAAATGAATTGAAAAGGGATTATAGTATGAAAATACACTGGGAAATGATTATAAAATGAACATGCATTAGGAAGAGGATTTACTATGGAAATGAATTGAAAGTGGGATTATAGTATGAAAATACACTGGGAAATGATTATAAAATGAACATGCATTAGGAAGAGGATTTACTATGGAATGAATTGAAAAGGGATTATAGTATGAAAATACACTGGGAAGTGATTATAAAATGAACATGCATTAGGAAGAGATTTTACTATGGAAATGAATTGAAAATGGATTATAGTATGAAAATACATGGGAATGATTATAAAATGAACATGCATTTTAGAAGAGGATTTACTATGGAAATGAATTGAAAAGGGATTATAGTATGAAAATACATGGGAAATGATTATAAAATGAACATGCATTAGGAAGAGGATTTACTATGGGAAATGAATTGAAAAGGGATTATATGAAAATACACTGGGAAATGATTATAAAATGAACATGCATTAGGAAGAGGATTTACTATGGAAATGAATTGAAAGGGATTATAGTATGAAAATACACTGGGAAATGATTATAAAAATGAACATGCATTAGGAAGAGATTTTAATATGGAAATGAATTGTAAGGATTATAGTATGAAAATACATGGGAAATGATTATAAAATGAACATGCATTAGGAAGAGGATTTACTGAAATGAATTGAAAAGGATTATAGTATTAAGGAAAATACATGGGAAATGATTATAAAATGAACATGCATTAGGAAGAGGATTTACTATGGAAATGAATTGAAAAGGGATTATAGTATGAAAATACACTGGGAAATGATTATAAAATGAACATGCATTAGGAAGAGGATTTACTATGGAAATGAATTGAAAAGGATTATAGTATGAAAATACATGGGAAATGATTATAAAATGAACATGTATTTAGAAGAGATCACTATGGAAATGAATTGAAAAGGTATTATAGTATGAAAATACACTGGGAAATGATTATAAAATGAACATGCATTAGAAAGAGATTTTACTATGGAAATGAATTGAAAAGGGATTATAGTATGAAAATACATGGGAAATGATTATAAAATGAACATGCATTAGGAAGAGGATTTACTATGGAAATGAATTGAAAAGGGATTATAGTATGAAAATACACTGAAATGATTATAAAATGAACATGCATTAGAAAGAGATTTTACGATGGAAATGAATTGAAAAGGGATTATAGTATGAAAATACATGGGAAATGATTATAAAATGAACATGCATTAGGAAGAGGATTTACTTGAAGTGGAAATGAATTGAAAAGGGATTATAGTATGAAAATACTGGGAAATGATTATAAAATGAACATGCATTAGAAAGAGATTTTACTATGGAAATGAATTGAAAAGGATTATAGTATGAAAATACATGGGAAATGATTATAAAATGAACATGCATTAGGAAGAGGATTTACTATGGAAATGAATTGAAAAGGGATTATAGTATGAAAATACACTGGGAAATGATTATAAAATGAACATGCATTAGGAAGAGGATTTACTATGGAAATGAATTGAAAAGGGATTATAGTATGAAAATACACTGGGAAGTGATTATAAAATGAACATGCATTAGGAAGAGGATTTACTATGGAAATGAATTGAAAAGGATTATAGTATGAAAATACACTGGGAAATGATTATAAAATGAACATGCATTAGGAAGAGGATTTACTATGGAAATGAATTGAAAAGGATTATAGTATGAAAATACACTGGGAAATGATTATAAAATGAACATGCATTAGGAAGAGGATTTACCATGGAAATGAATTGAAAAGGGATTATAGTATGAAAAAATACACTGGAAAATGATTATAAAATGAACATGCATTAGGAAGAGGATTTACTATGGAAATGAATTGAAAAGGGATTATAGTATGAAAATACACTGGGAAGTGATTATAAAATGAACATGCATTAGGAAGAGGATTTACTATGGAAATGAATTGAAAAGGATTATAGTATGAAAATACACTGAAATGATTATAAAATGAACATGCATTAGAAAGAGATTTTACTATGGAAATGAATTGAAAAGGGATTATAGTATGAAAATACATGGGAATGATTATAAAATGAACATGCATTAGGAAGAGATTTACTATGGAAATGAATTGAAAAGGGATTATAGTATGAAAATACACTGGGAAATGATTATAAAATGAAATATGCATTAGGAAGAGGATTTACTATGGAAATGAATTGAAAAGGGATTATAGTATGAAAATACACTGGGAAATGATTATAAAATGAACATGCATTAGGAAGAGGATTTACTATGGAAATGAATTGAAAAGGGATTATAGTATGAAAATACACTGGGAAATGATTATAAAATGAACATGCATTAGGAAGAGGATTTACTATGGAAATGAATTGAAAAGGGATTATAGTATGAAAATACACTGGGAAATGATTACAAAATGAACATGCATTAGGAAGAGGATTTACTATGGAAATGAATTGAAAAGGGATTATAGTATGAAAATACACTGGGAAGTGATTATAAATGAACATGCATTAGGAAGAGGATTTACTATGGAAAATGAATTGAAAAGGATTATAGTATGAAAATACACTGGGAAATGATTATAAAATGAACATGCATTAGAAAGAGATTTTACTATGGAAATGAATTGAAAAGGATTATAGTATGAAAATACATGGGAAATGATTATAAAATGAACATGCATTAGGAAGAGGATTTACTATGGAAATGAATTGAAAAGGGATTATAGTATGAAAATACACTGGGAAATGATTATAAAATGAACATGCAATAGGGAAGAGGATTTACTATGGAAATGAATTGAAAAGGGATTATAGTATGAAAATACACTTGGAAATGATTATAAAATGAACATGCATTAGGAAGAGGATTTACTATGGAAATGAATTGAAAAGGATTATAGTATGAAAATACACTGGGAAATGATTATAAAATGAACATGCATTAGGAAGAGGATTTACTATGGAAATGAATTGAAAAGGGATTATAGTATGAAAATACACTGGGAAATGATTATAAAAAATGAACATGCATTAGGAAGAGGATTTACTATGGAAATGAATTGGAAAGGGATTATAGTATGAAAATACACTGGGAAATGATTATAAAATGAACATGCATTAGGAAGAGGATTTACTATGGAAATGAATTGAAAAGGATTATAGTATGAAAATACACTGGGAAGTGATTATAAAATGAACATGCATTAGAAAGAGATTTTACTATGGAAATGAATTGAAAAGGGATTATAGTATGAAAATACACTGGGAAATGATTATAAAATGAACATGCATTAGGAAGAGGATTTACCATGGAAATGAATTGAAAAGTGATTGTAGTATGAAAATACACTGGGAAATGATTATAAATGAACATGCATTAGGAAGAGGATTTACTATGAAATGAATTGAAAAGGGATTATAGTATGAAAATAATTGGGAATGATTATAAAATGAATACATTAGGAAGAGGATTTACTATGGAAATGAATTGAAAAGGGATTATAGTATGAAAATACACTGGGAAATGATTATAAAATGAACATGCATTAGGAAGAGGATTTACTATGGAAATGAATTGAAAAGTGATTATAGTATGAAAATACACTGGGAAATGATTATAAAATGAACATGCATTAGAAAGAGATTTTACTATGGAAATGAATTGAAAAGGATTATAGTATGAAAAAATACACTGGGAAATGATTATAAAATGAACATGCATTAGGAAGAGGATTTACTATGGAAATGAATTGAAAAGGATTATAGTATGAAAATACACTGGGAAGTGATTATAAAAATGAACATGCATTAGAAAGAGATTTTACTATGGAAATGAATTGAAAAGGGATTATAGTATGAAAATACACGGGAATGATTACAAAATGAACATGCATTAGGAAGAGGATTTACTATGGAAAAATGAATTGAAAAGGGATTATAGTATGAAAATACATGGGAATGATTATAAAATGAACATGCATTAGGAAGAGGATTTACTATGGAAATGAATTGAAAAGGGATTATAGTATGAAAATATACTGGGAAGTGATTATAAAATGAACATGCATTAGGAAGAGGATTTACTATGGAAATGAATTGAAAAGGGATTATAGTATGAAAATACATGGGAAATGATTATAAATGAACATGCATTAGGAAGAGGATTTACTATGGAAATGAATTGAAAAGGGATTATAGTATGAAAATATACTGGGAAATGATTATAAAATGAACATGCATTAGGAAGAGAGGATTTACTATGGAAATGAATTGAAAAGGGATTATAGTATGAAAATACACTGGGAAATGATTATAAAATGAACATGCATTAGGAAGAGGATTTACTATGGAAATGAATTGAAAAGGGATTATAGTATGAAAATACACTGGGAAATGATTATAAAATGAACATGCATTAGGAAGAGGATTTACTATGGAAATGAATTGAAAAGGGATTATAGTATGAAAATACACTGGGAAATGATTATAAAATGAACATGCATTAGGAAGAGGATTTACTATGGAAATGAATTGAAAAGGGATTATAGTATGAAAATACACTGGGAAGTGATTATAAATGAACATGCATTAGAAAGAGATTTTACTATGGAAATGAATTGAAAAGGATTATAGTATGAAAATACACTGGGAAATGATTATAAAATGAACATGCATTAGGAAGAGGATTTACTATGGAAATGAATTGAAAAGGGATTATAGTATGAAAATACACTGGGAAATGATTATAAAATGAACATGCACAGGGAAGAGGATTTACTATGGAAATGAATTGAAAAGGATTATAGTATGAAAATACACTGGGAAATGATTATAAAATGAACATGCATTAGAAAGAGATTTTACTATGGAAATGAATTGAAAAGGGATTATAGTATGAAAATACACTGGGAAATGATTATAAAATGAACATGCATTAGGAAGAGGATTTAATATGGAAATGAATTGAAAAGGGATTATAGTATGAAAAAATACACTGGGAAATGATTATAAAATGAACATGCATTAGGAAGAGGATTTACTATGGAAATGAATTGAAAAGGGATTATAGTATGAAAATACACTGGGAAATGATTATAAAATGAATGAAAATAGGAAGAGGATTTACTATGGAAATGAATTGAAAAGGATTATAGTATGAAAATACACTGGGAAATGATTATAAAATGAACATGCATTAGGAAGAGGATTTACTATGGAAATGAATTGAAAAGGGATTATAGTATGAAAATATACTGGGAAGTGATTATAAAATGAACATGCATTAGGAAGAGGATTTACTATGGAAAATGAATTGAAAAGGGATTATAGTATGAAAATACATGGGAAATGATTATAAAATGAACATGCATTAGGAAGAGGATTTACTATGGAAATGAATTGAAAAGGGATTATAGTATGAAAATACACTGGGAAATGATTATAAAATGAACATGCATTAGGAAGAGGATTTACTATGGAAATGAATTGAAAAGGGATTATAGTATGAAAAAATACACTGGGAAATGATTATAAAATGAACATGCATTAGGAAGAGGATTTACTATGGAAATGAATTGAAAAGGGATTATAGTATGAAAATACACTGGGAAATGATTATAAAATGAACATGCATTAGGAAGAGGATTTACTATGGAAATGAATTGAAAAGGGATTATAGTATGAAAATACACTGGGAAATGATTATAAAATGAACATGCATTAGGAAGAGGATTTACTATGGAAATGAATTGAAAAGGGATTATATATGAAATACACTGGGAAATGATTATAAAATGAACATGCATTAGAAAGAGATTTTACTATGGGAAATGAATTGAAAAGGGATTATAGTATGAAAATACACTGGGAAATGATTATAAAATGAACATGCATTAGGAAGAGATTTTACTATGGAAATGAATTGAAAAGGGATTATAGTATGAAAATACACTGGGAAATGATTATAAAATGACATGCATTAGAAAGAGTTTTACTATGGAAATGAATTGAAAAGGGATTATAGTATGAAAATACACTGGGAAGTGATTATAAAATGAACATGCATTAGGAAGAGATTTAATATGGAAATGAATTGAAAAGGGATTATAGTATGAAAATACACTGGGAAATGATTATAAAATGAACATGCATTAGGAAGAGGATTTACTATGGAAATGAATTGAAAAGGATTATAGTATGAAAATACATGGGAAATGATTATAAAATGAACATGCATTAGGAAGAGGATTTACTATGGAAATGAATTGAAAAGGGATTATAGTATGAAAATACACTGGGAAATGATTATAAAATGAACATGCATTAGGAAGATAGATTTACTATGGAAATGAATTGAAAAGGGATTATAGTATGAAAAATACATCAAAATGATTATAAAATGAACATGCATTAGAAAGAGATTTTACTATGGAAATGAATTGAAAAGGATTATAGTATGAAAATACATGAAATGATTATAAAATGAACATGCATTAGGAAGAGGATTTACTATGGAAATGAATTGAAAAGGGATTATAGTATGAAAATACACTGGGAAATGATTATAAAATGAACATGCATTAGGAAGAGGATTTACTATGGAAATGAATTGAAAATGTGGATTATAGTATGAAAATACACTGGGAAATGATTATAAAATGAACATGCATTAGGAAGAGGATTTACTATGGAAATGAATTGGAAAGGGATTATAGGCAAGAAATACATGGGAAATGATTATAAAATGAACATGCATTAGGAAGAGGATTTACTATGGAAATGAATTGAAAAGGGATTATAGTATGAAAATACACTGGGAAATGATTATAAAATGAACATGCATTAGGAAGAGGATTTACTATGGAAATGAATTGAAAAGGGATTATAGTATGAAAATACACTGGGAAATGATTATAAAATGAACATGCATTAGGAAGAGGATTTACTATGGAAATGAATTGAAAAGGGATTATAGTATGAAAATACACTGGGAAATGATTATAAAATGAACATGCATTAGGAAGAGGATTTACTATGGAAATGAATTGAAAAGGGATTATAGTATGAAAATACACTGGGAAATGATTATAAAATGAACATGCATTAGGAAGAGGATTTACCATGGAAATGAATTGAAAAGGGATTATAGTATGAAAATACACTGGGAAATGATTATAAAATGAACATGCATTAGGAAGAGGATTTACTATGGAAATGAATTGAAAAGTGGATTATAGTATGAAAATACATGGGAAATGATTATAAAATGAACATGCATTAGGAAGAGGATTTACTATGGAAATGAATTGAAAAGGGATTATAGTATGAAAATACATGGGAAATGATTATAAAATGAACATGCATTAGGAAGAGGATTTACTATGGAAATGAATTGAAAAGGGATTATAGTATGAAAATACATGGGAAATGATTATAAAAATGAACATGCATTAGGAAGAGGATTTACTATGGAAATGAATTGAAAGGGATTATAGTATGAAAATACATGGGAAATGATTATAAAATGAACATGCATTAGGAAGAGGATTTAATATGGAAATGAATTGAAAAGGGTTTATAGTATGAAAATACATGGGAAATGATTATAAAAATGAACATGCATTAGGAAGAGGATTTACTATGGAAATGAATTGAAAAGGGATTATAGTATGAAAATACACTGGGAAATGATTATAAAATGAACATGCATTAGGAAGAGGATTTACTATGGAAATGAATTGAAAAGGGTTTATAGTATGAAAATACATGGGAAATGATTATAAAATGAACATGCATTAGGAAGAGGATTTCTGATTATGGAAATGAATTGAAAAGGGATTATAGTATGAAAATACACTGGGAAATGATTATAAAATGAACATGCATTAGGAAGAGGATTTACTATGGAAAGGAATTGAAAAGGATTATAGTATGAAAATACATGGGAAATGATTATAAAAATGAACATGCATTAGGAAGAGGATTTACTATGGAAATGAATTGAAAAGGGTTTATAGTATGAAAATACATGGGAAATGATTATAAAATGAACATGCATTAGGAAGAGGATTTACTATGGAAATGAATTGAAAAGGATTATAGTATGAAAATACATGGGAAATGATTATAAAATGAACATGCATTAGGAAGAGGATTTACTATGGAAATGAATTGAAAAGGGATTATAGTATGGAAATACATGGGAAATGATTATAAAATGAACATGCATTAGGAAGAGGATTTACTATGGAAATGAATTGAAAAGGATTATAGTATGAAAATACATGGGAAATGATTATAAAATGAACATGCATTAGGAAGAGGATTTACTATGGAAATGAATTGAAAAGGGATTATAGTATGAAAATACACTGGGAAATGATTATAAAATGAACATGCATTAGGAAGAGGATTTACTATGGAAATGAATTGAAAAGGGTTTATAGTATGAAAATACATGGGAAATGATTATAAAATGAACATGCATTAGGAAGAGGATTTACTATGGAAATGAATTGAAAAGGGATTATAGTATGAAAATACACTGGGAAATGATTATAAAATGAACATGCATTAGGAAGAGGATTTTACTATGGAAATGAATTGAAAAGGGATTATAGTATGAAAATACACTGGGAAATGATTATAAAATGAACATGCATTAGGAAGAGGATTTACTATGGAAATGAATTGAAAAGGGATTATAGTATGAAAATACACTGGGAAATGATTATAAAATGAACATGCATTAGGAAGAGGATTTACTATGGAAATGAATTGAAAAGGGATTATAGTATGAAAATACATGGGAAATGATTATAAAATGAACATGCATTAGGAAGAGGATTTACTATGGAAACGAATTGAAAAGGATTATAGTATGAAAATACATGGGAAATGATTATAAAATGAACATGCATTAGGAAGAGGATTTACTATGGAAATGAATTGAAAAGGATTATAGTATGAAAATACACTGGGAAATGATTATAAATGAATATGCATTAGGAAGAGGATTTACTATGGAAATGAATTGAAAAGGATTATAGTATGAAAATACACTGGGAAATGATTATAAAATGAACATGCATTAGGAAGAGGATTTACTATGGAAATGAATTGAAAGGATTATAGTATGAAAATACACTGGGAAATGATTATAAAATGAACATGCATTAGGAAGAGGATTTACTATGGAAATGAATTGAAAGGGATTATAGTATGAAAATACATGGGAAATGATTATAAAATGAACATGCATTAGGAAGAGGATTTACTATGGAAATGAATTAAAAAGGGATTATAGTATGAAAATACATGGGAAATGATTATAAAATGAACATGCATTAGGAAGAGGATTTACTATGGAAATGAATTGAAAAGGATTATAGTATGAAAATACATGAAATGATTATAAAATGAACATGCATTAGGAAGAGGATTTACTATGGAAATGAATTGAAAAGGGATTATAGTATGAAAATACACTGGGAAATGATTATAAAATGAACATGCATTAGGAAGAGGATTTACTATGGAAATGAATTGAAAAGGGTTTATAGTATGAAAATACATGGGAAATGATTATAAAATGAACATGCATTAGGAAGAGGATTTACTATGGAAATGAATTGAAAGGGATTATAGTATGAAAATACACTGGGAAATGATTATAAAATGAACATGCATTTAGGAAGAGGATTTACTATGGAAATGAATTGAAAAGGGATTATAGTATGAAAATACACTGGGAAATGATTATAAAATGAACATGCATTAGGAAGAGGATTTACTATGAAATGAATTGAAAAGGATTATAGTATGAAAATACACTGGGAAATGATTATAAAATGAACATGCATTAGGAAGAGGATTTACTATGGAAATGAATTGAAAAGGGATTATAGTATGAAAAAATACATGGGAAATGATTATAAAATGAACATGCATTAGGAAGAGGATTTACTATGGAAATGAATTGAAAAGGGATTATAGTATGAAAAAATACATGGGAAATGATTATAAAATGAACATGCATTAGGAAGAGGATTTACTATGGAAATGAATTGAAAAGGGATTATAGTATGAAAATACACTGGGAAATGATTATAAAATGAACATGCATTAGGAAGAGGATTTACTATGGAAATGAATTGAAAAGGGATTATAGTATGAAAATACACTGGGAAATGATTATAAAATGAACATGCATTAGGAAGAGGATTTACTATGGAAATGAATTGAAAAGGGATTATAGTATGAAAATACACTGGGAAATGATTATAAAATGAACATGCATTAGGAAGAGGGATTTACCATGGAAATGAATTGAAAAGGGATTATAGTATGAAAATACATGGGAAATGATTATAAAATGAACATGCATTAGGAAGAGGATTTAATATGGAAATGAATTGAAAAGGGATTATGGTATGAAAATACATGGGAAATGATTATAAAAATGAACATGCATTAGGAAGAGGATTTACTATGGAAATGAATTGAAAAGGGATTATAGTATGAAAATACATGGGAAATGATTATAAAATGAACATGCATTAGGAAGAGGATTTACTATGGAAATGAATTGAAAAGGGATTATAGTATGAAAATACATGAGTCGATTATAAAATGAACATGCATTAGGAAGAGGATTTACTATGGAAATGAATTGAAAAGGATTATAGTATGAAAATACACTGGGAAATGATTATAAAATGAACATGCATTAGGAAGAGGATTTACTATGGAAATGAATTGAAAAGGGTTTATATATGAAAATACATGGAAATGATTATAAAATGAACATGCATTAGGAAGAGGATTTACTATGGAAATGAATTGAAAAGGGATTATAGTATGAAAATACACTGGGAAATGATTATAAAATGAACATGCATTAGGAAGAGGATTTACTATGGAAATGAATTGAAAAGGGATTATAGTATGAAAATACACTGGGAAATGATTATAAAATGAACATGCATTAGGAAGAGGATTTACTATGGAAATGAATTGAAAAGGATTATAGTATGAAAATACACTGGGAAATGATTATAAAATGAACATGCATTAGGAAGAGGATTTACTATGGAAATGAATTGAAAAGGGATTATAGTATGAAAATACATGGGAAATGATTATAAAATGAACATGCATTAGGAAGAGGATTTACTATGGAAATGAATTGAAAAGGGATTATAGTATGAAAATACATGGGAAATGATTATAAAATGAACATGCATTAGGAAGAGGATTTACTATGGAAATGAATTGAAAAGGGATTATAGTATGAAAATACACTGGGAAATGATTATAAAATGAACATGCATTAGGAAGAGGATTTACTATGGAAATGAATTGAAAAGGGATTATAGTAAGGAAAATACACTGGGAAATGATTATAAAATGAACATGCATTAGGAAGAGGATTTACTATGGAAATGAATTGAAAAGGGATTATAGTATGAAAATACACTGGGAAATGATTATAAAATGAACATGCATTAGGAAGAGGATTTACTATGGAAATGAATTGAAAAGGGATTATAGTATGAAAATACATGGGAAATGATTATAAAATGAACATGCATTAGGAAGAGGATTTACTATGGAAATGAATTGAAAAGGGATTATAGTATGAAAATACATGGGAAATGATTATAAAATGAACATGCATTAGGAAGAGGATTTACTATGGAAATGAATTGAAAAGGATTATAGTATGAAAATACATGGGAAATGATTATAAAATGAACATGCATTAGGAAGAGGATTTACTATGGAAATGAATTGAAAAGGATTATAGTATGAAAATACACTGGGAAATGATTATAAAATGAACATGCATTAGAAATAGGATTTACTATGGAAATGAATTGAAAAGGGTTTATAGTATGAAAATACATGGGAAATGATTATAAAATGAACATGCATTAGGAAGAGGATTTACTATGGAAATGAATTGAAAAGGGATTATAGTATGAAAATACACTGGGAAATGATTATAAAATGAACATGCATTAGGAAGAGGATTTACTATGGAAATGAATTGAAAAGGGATTATAGTATGAAAATACACTGGGAAATGATTATAAAATGAACATGCATTAGGAAGAGGATTTACTATGGAAATGAATTGAAAAGGGATTATAGTATGAAAATACACTGGGAAATGATTATAAAATGAACATGCATTAGGAAGAGGATTTACTATGGAAATGAATTGAAAAGGGATTATAGTATGAAAATACATGGGAAATGATTATAAAATGAACATGCATTAGGAAGAGGATTTACTATGGAAATGAATTGAAAAGGGATTATAGTATGAAAATACATGGGAAATGATTATAAAATGAACATGCATTAGGAAGAGGATTTACTATGGAAATGAATTGAAAAGGGATTATAGTATGAAAATACACTGGGAAATGATTATAAAATGAACATGCATTAGGAAGAGGATTTACTATGGAAATGAATTGAAAAGGGATTATAGTATGAAAATTACATGGGAAATGATTATAAAATGAACATGCATTAGGAAGAGGATTTACTATGGAAATGAATTGAAAAGGGTTTATAGTATGAAATACATGGGAAATGATTATAAAAAATGAACATGCATTAGGAAGAGGATTTACTATGGAAATGAATTGAAAGGGATTATAAAGTGAAATACATGGGAAATGATTATAAAATGAACATGCATTAGGAAGAGGATTTACTATGGAAAATGAATTGAAAAGGGATTATAGTATGAAAATACATGGGAAATGATTATAAAATGAACATGCATTAGGAAGAGGATTTACTATGGAAATGAATTGAAAAGGGATTATAGTATGACAATACATGGGAAATGATTATAAAATGAACATGCATTAGGAAGAGGATTTACTATGGAAATGAAATTGAAAAGGGATTATAGTATGAAAATACACTGGGAAATGATTATAAAATGAACATGCATTAGGAAGAGGATTTACTATGGAAATGAATTGAAAAGGGTTTATAGTATGAAAATACATGGGAAATGATTATAAAATGAACATGCATTAGGAAGAGGATTTACTATGGAAATGAATTGAAAAGGGATTATAGTATGAAAAATACACTGGGAAATGATTATAAATGAACATGCATTAGGAAGAGGATTTACTATGGAAATGAATTGAAAAGGGATTATAGTATGAAAATACACTGGGAAATGATTATAAAATGAACATGCATTAGGAAGAGGATTTACTATGGAAATGAATTGAAAAGGGATTATAGTATGAAAATACACTGGGAAATGATTATAAAAATGAACATGCATTAGGAAGAGGATTTACTATGGAAATGAATTGAAAAGGGATTATAGTATGAAAATACATGGGAAATGATTATAAAATGAACATGCATTAGGAAGAGGATTTACTATGGAAATGAATTGAAAAGGGATTATAGTATGAAAATACATGGGAAATGATTATAAAATGAACATGCATTAGGAAGAGGATTTACTATGGAAATGAATTGAAAAGGGATTATAGTATGAAAATACACTGGGAAATGATTATAAAATGAACATGCATTAGGAAGAGGATTTACTATGGAAATGAATTGAAAAGGGATTATAGTATGAAAATACACTGGGAAATGATTATAAAATGAACATGCATTAGGAAGAGGATTTACTATGGAAATGAATTGAAAAGGGATTATAGTATGAAAATACACTGGGAAATGATTATAAAATGAACATGCATTAGGAAGAGGATTTACTATGGAAATGAATTGAAAAGGGATTATAGTATGAAAATACATGGGAAATGATTATAAAATGAACATGCATTAGGAAGAGGATTTACTATGGAAATGAATTGAAAAGGGATTATAGTATGAAAATACATGGGAAATGATTATAAAATGAACATGCATTAGGAAGAGGATTTACTATGGAAATGAATTGAAAAGGGATTATAGTATGAAAATACATGGGAAATGATTATAAAATGAACATGCATTAGGAAGAGGATTTACTATGGAAATGAATTGAAAAGGGATTATAGTATGAAAATACACTGGGAAATGATTATAAAATGAACATGCATTAGGAAGAGGATTTACTATGGAAATGAATTGAAAAGGGTTTATAGTATGAAAATACATGGGAAATGATTATAAAATGAACATGCATTAGGAAGAGGATTTACTATGGAAATGAATTGAAAAGGGATTATAGTATGAAAATACACTGGGAAATGATTATAAAATGAACATGCATTAGGAAGAGGATTTACTATGGAAATGAATTGAAAGGATTATAGTATGAAAATACACTGGGAAATGATTATAAAATGAACATGCATTAGGAAGAGGATTTACTATGGAAATGAATTGAAAAGGGATTATAGTATGAAAATACACTGGGAAATGATTATAAAATGAACATGCATTAGGAAGAGGATTTACTATGGAAATGAATTGAAAGGGATTATAGTATGAAAATACATGGGAAATGATTATAAAATGAACATGCATTAGGAAGAGGATTTACTATGGAAATGGAATTGAAAAGGGATTATAGTATGAAAATACATGGGAAATGATTATAAAATGAACATGCATTAGGAAGAGGATTTACTATGGAAATGAATTGAAAAGGGATTATAGTATGAAAATACACTGGGAAATGATTATAAAATGAACATGCATTAGGAAGAGTGAGGATTTACTATGGAAATGAATTGAAAAGGGATTATAGTATGAAAATACACTGGGAAATGATTATAAAATGAACATGCATTAGGAAGAGGATTTAATATGGAAATGAATTGAAAAGGGATTATAGTATGAAAATACACTGGGAAATGATTATAAAATGAACATGCATTAGGAAGAGGATTTACTATGGAAATGAATTGAAAAGGGATTATAGTATGAAAATACATGGGAAATGATTATAAAATGAAATTATGCATTAGGAAGAGGATTTACTATGGAAATGAATTGAAAAGGGATTATAGTATGAAAATACATGGGAAATGATTATAAAATGAACATGCATTAGGAAGAGGATTTACTATGGAAATGAATTTAAAAGGATTATAGTATGAAAATACATGGGAAATGATTATAAAATGAACATGCATTAGGAAGAGGATTTACTATGGAAATGAATTGAAAAGGATTGTTGAAAATACATGGGAAATGATTATAAAATGAACATGCATTAGGAAGAGGATTTACTATGGAAATGAATTGAAAAGGGATTATAGTATGAAAATACAATGGGAAATGATTATAACAATATGCATTAGGAAGAGGATTTAATATGGAAATGAATTGAAAAGGGTTTATAGTATGAAAATACATGGAAATGATTATAAAATAATGCATTAGGAAGAGGATTTACTATGGAAATGAATTGAAAAGGGATTATAGTATGAAAAAATACACTGGGAAATGATTATAAAATGAACATGCATTAGGAAGAGGATTTACGGAAATGAATTGAAAGGGATTATAGTATGAAAATACACTGGGAAATGATTATAAAATGAACATGCATTAGGAAGAGGATTTACTATGGAAATGAATTGGAAAGGGATTATAGTATGAAAATACACTGGGAAATGATTATAAAATGAACATGCATTAGGAAGAGGATTTACTATGGAAATGAATTGAAAAGGGATTATAGTATGAAAATACATGGGAAATGATTATAAAATGAACATGCATTAGGAAGAGGATTTACTATGGAAATGAATTGAAAAGGGATTATAGTATGAAAATACATGGGAAATGATTATAAAATGAACATGCATTAGGAAGAGGATTTTACTATGGAAATGAATTGAAAAGGGATTATAGTATGAAAATACACTGGGAAATGATTATTATAAAATGAACATGCATTAGGAAGAGGATTTACTATGAAATGAATTGAAAAAGGGATTATAGTATGAAAATACACTGGGAAATGATTATAAAATGAACATGCATTAGGAAGAGGATTTAGGAAATGAATTGAAAAGGATTATAGTATGAAAATACACTTGGGAAATATAAAAATGAACATGCATTAGGAAGAGGATTTACTATGGAAATGAATTGAAAAGGGATTATAGTATGAAAATACATGGGAAATGATTATAAAATGAACATGCATTAGGAAGAGGATTTACTATGGAAATGAATTGAAAAGGATTATAGTATGAAAATACTCTGGGAAATGATTATAAAATGAACATGCATTAGAAAGAGATTTTACTATGGAAATGAATTGAAAAGGGATTATAGTATGAAAAAATACACTGGGAAATGATTATAAAATGAACATGCATTAGGAAGAGATTTTACTATGGAAATGAATTGAAAAGGGATTATAGTATGAAAATACACTGGGAAATGATTATAAAATGAACATGCATTAGGAAGAGGATTTACTATGGAAATGAATTGAAAAGGGATTATAGTATGAAAATACACTGGGAAATGATTATAAAATGAACATGCATTAGGAAGAGGATTTACTATGGAAATGAATTGAAAAGGGATTATAGTATGAAAATACACTGGGAAATGATTATAAAATGAATGCATGCATTAGGAAGAGGATTTACTATGGAAATGAATTGAAAAGGGATTATAGTATGAAAATACATGGGAAATGATTATAAAATGAACATGCATTAGGAAGAGGATTTACTATGGAAATGAATTGAAAAAAAAAGGGATTATAGTATGAAAATACACTGGGAAATGATTATAAAATGAACATGCATTAGGAAGAGGATTTACTATGGAAATGAATTGAAAAGGATTATAGTATGAAAATACACTGGGAAATGATTATAAAATGAACATGCATTAGGAAGAGGATTTACTATGGAAATGAATTGAAAAGGGATTATAGTATGAAAATACATGGGAAATGATTATAAAATGAACATGCATTAGGAAGAGGATTTACTATGGAAATGAATTGAAAAGGGATTATAGTATGAAAATACTTGGGAAATGATTATAAAATGAACATGCATTAGGAAGAGGGATTTACTATGGAAATGAATTGAAAAGGGATTATAGTATGAAAATACATGGGAAATGATCATAAAAATGAACATGCATTAGGAAGAGGATTTACTATGGAAATGAATTGAAAAGGGATTATAGTATGAAAATACACTGGGAAGTGATCATAAAATGAACATGCATTAGGAAGAGGATTTACTATGGAAATGAATTTGCAAGGGATTATAGTATGAAAATACACTGGGAAATGATTATAAAATGAACATGCATTAGGAAGAGGATTTACTATGGAAATGAATTGAAAAGGATTATAGTATGAAAATACACTGGGAAATGATTATAAAATGAACATGCATTAGAAAGAGATTTTACTATGGAAATGAATTGAAAAGGATTATAGTATGTGAAAATACACTGGGAAGTGATCATAAAATGAAAATGCATTAGGAAGAGATTTTACTATGGAAAAAAATTGAAAAGAGATTATAGTATGAAAATACACTGGGAAGTGATCATAAATGAACATGCATTAGGAAGTATTTTACTATGGAAATGAATTGAAAAGGGATTATAGTATGAAAATACACTGGGAAATGATTATAAAATGAACATGCATTAGGAAGATATTTTACTATGGAAATGAATTGAAAAGTGATTATAGTATGAAAAACACACTGGGAAATGATTATAAAATGGACATGCATTAGAAAGAGATTTTACTATGTAAATGAATTGAAAAGGGATTATAGCATGAAAATACCCTGTGAAGTGATCATAAAATGAACATGCATTAGGAAGAGATTTAACTAAGGAAATGAATTGGAAAGGGATTATAGTATGAAAATACACTGGGAAATGATTATAAAAATGAACATGCATTAGAAAGAGATTTTACTATGGAAATGAATTGAAAAGGGATTATAGTATGAAAATACACTGGGAATGATTGTAAAATGAACATGCATTAGGAAGAGATTTTACTATGGAAATGAATTGAAAAGGGATTATAGTATGAAAATACACTGGGAAGTGATCATAAAATGAACATGCATTAG
Source organism: Ascarosepion bandense (assembly GCA_037127315.1). NCBI lineage: Eukaryota > Metazoa > Mollusca > Cephalopoda > Sepiida > Sepiidae > Ascarosepion > Ascarosepion bandense. The sequence goes on from JBBBDQ010014582.1 coordinate 42,260, forward strand.
GAAGAGATTTTACTATGGAAATGAATTGAAAAGGATTATAGTATGAAAAATACACTGGGAAATGATTATAAAATGAACATGCATTAGAAAGAGATTTTACTATGGAAATGAATTGAAAAGGCATTATAGTATGAAAATACACTGGGAAATTATTTCTTATAAAATGAATATGCATTAGAAAGAGATTTTACTATGGAAATGAATTGAAAAAGGATTATAGTATGAAAATACACTGGGAAGTGATCATAAAATGAACATGCATTAGAAAGAGATTTTTACTATGGAAATGAATTGAAAAGGGATTATAGTATGAAAATACACTGGGAAGTGATCGTAAAATGAACATGCATTAGGAAGAGATTTTACTATGGAAATGAATTGAAAAGGATTATAGTATGAAAATACACTGGGAAGTGATCATAAAATGAACATGCATTAGGAAGAGATTTTACTATGGAAATGAATTGAAAAGGGATTATAGTATGAAAATACACTGGGAAATGATTATAAAATGGACATGCATTAGAAAGAGATTTTACTATGGAAATGAATTGAAAAGGGATTATAGCATGAAAATACCCTGGGAAGTTATCATAAAATGATCATGCATTAGGAAGAGATTTAACTATGGAAATGAATTGAAAAGGGATTATAGTATGAAAATACACTGGGAAATGATTATAAAATGAACATGCATTAGAAAGAGATTTTACTATGGAAATGAATTGAAAAGGATTATAGTATGAAAATACACTGGGAAATGATTATAAAATAGAACATGCATTAGAAAGATTTTACTATGGAAATGAATTGAAAAGGGATTATAGTATGAAAATACATGGGAAATGATTATAAAATGAACATGCATTAGGAAGAGGATTTACTATGGAAAATGAATTGAAAAGGGATTATAGTATGAAAATACATGGGAAATGATTATAAAATGAACATGCATTAGGAAGAGATTTTACTATGGAAATGAATTGAAAAGGGATTATAGTATGAAAATACACTGGGAAATGATTATAAAATGAACATGCATTAGGAAGAGGATTTACTATGGAAATGAATTGGAAAAGGGATTATAGTATGAAAATACATGGGAAATGATTATAAAATGAACATGCATTAGGAAGAGGATTTACTATGGAAATGAATTGAAAAGGGATTATAGTATGAAAATACACTGGGAAATGATTATAAAATGAACATGCATTAGGAAGAGGATTTACTATGGAAATGAATTGAAAAGGGATTATAGTATAAAAATACATGGGAAATGATTATAAAATGAACATGCATTAGGAAGAGGATTTACTATGGAAATGAATTGAAAGGATTATAGTATGAAAATACACTGGGAAATGATTATAAAATGAACATGCATTAGGAAGAGGATTTACTATGGAAATGAATTGAAAAGGGATTATAGTATGGAAATACATGGGAAATGATTATAAAATGAACATGCATTAGGAAGAGTGGATTTACTATGGAAATGAATTGAAAAGGATTATAGTATGAAAATACACTGGGAAATGATTATAAAATGAACATGCATTAGGAAGAGGATTTACTATGGAAATGAATTGAAAAGGGATTATAGTATGAAAATACATGGGAAATGATTATAAAATGAACATGCGATTAGGAAGAGGATTTACTATGGAAATGAATTGAAAAGGATTATAGTATGAAAATACACTGGGAAATGATTATAAAATGAACATGCATTAGGAAGAGATTTTACTATGGAAATGAATTGAAAAGGGATTATAGTATGAAAATACACTGGGAAATGATTATAAAATGAACATGCATTAGGAAGAGGATTTACTATGGAAATGAATTGAAAAGGGATTATAGTATGAAAATATGCTGGAAATGATTATAAAATGAACATGCATTAGGAAGAGGATTTACTATGGAAATGAATTGAAAAGGGATTATAAGTATGAAAATACATGGGAAATGATTATAAAAATGAACATGCATTAGGAAGAGGATTTACTATGGAAATGAATTGAAAAGGGATTATAGTATGAAAATACACTGGGAAATGATTATAAAATGAACATGCATTAGGAAGAGATTTTACTATGGAAATGAATTAGATTTTTATAGTATGAAAATACACTGGGAAATGATTATAAAATGAACATGCATTAGGAAGAGGATTTACTATGGAAATGAATTGAAAAGGGTTTATAGTATGAAAATACATGGGAAATGATTATAAAATGAACATGCATTAGGAAGAGGATTTACTATGGAAATGAATTGAAAAGGGATTATAGTATGAAAATACACTGGGAAATGATTATAAAATGAACATACTAGGAAGAGATTTTACTATGAAAATGAATTGAAAAGGGATTATAGTATGAAAATACACTGGGAAATGATTATAAAATGAACATGCATTAGGAAGAGATTTTGTCAAGTGGGAAATGAATTGAAAAGGGATTATAGTATGAAAATACATGGGAAATGATTATAAAATGAACATGCATTAGGAAGAGGATTTACTATGGAAAAATGAATTAAAAGGATTATAGTATGAAAATACACTGGGAAATGATTATAAAATGAACATGCATTAGGAAGAGATTTTACTTTATGGAAATGAATTGAAAGGGATTATAGTATGAAAATAATTGGGAAATGATTATAAAAATGAACATGCATTAGGAAGAGGATTTACTATGGAAATGAATTGAAAAGGGATTATAGTATGAAAATACACTGGGAAATGATTATAAAATGAACATGCATTAGGAAGAGATTTTACTATGGAATGAATTGAAAAGGATTATAGTATGAAAATACACTGGGAAATGATTATAAATGAACATGCATTAGGAAGAGGATTTACTATGGAAATGAAATTTGAAAAGGGTTTATAGTATGAAAATACATGGGAAATGATTATAAAATGAACATGCATTAGGAAGAGGATTTACTATGGAAATGAATTGAAAAGGGTTTATATGAAAATACATGGGAAATGATTATGTAAAAATGAACATGCATTAGGAAGAGGATTTTAATATGGAAATGAATTGAAAAGGATTATAGTATGAAAATACACTGGGAAATGATTATAAAATGAACATGCATTAGGAAGAGGATTTACTATGGAAATGAATTGAAAAGGGTTTATAGTATGAAAATACACTGGGAAATGATTATAAAATGAACATGCATTAGGAAGAGGATTTACTATGGGAATGAATTGAAAGGGATTATATGCCAGAAAATACACTGGGAAATGATTATAAAAATGAACATGCATTAGGAAGAGGATTTACTATGGAAATGAATTGAAAAGGATTATAGTATGAAAATACACTGGGAAATGATTATAAAATGAACATGCATTAGGAAGAGGATTTAATATGGAAATGAATTGAAAAAGGGATTATAGTATGAAAATACACTTGGAAGTGATCATAAAAATGAACATGCATTAGGAAGAGGATTTACTATGGAAATGAATTGAAAAGGGATTATAGTATGAAAATACATGGGAAATGATTATAAAAATGAACATGCATTAGGGAAGTGGATTTAATGGAAATGAATTGAAAAGGGATTATAGTATGAAAATACACTGGGAAATGATTATAAAATGAACATGCATTAGGAAGAGGATTTTACTATGGAAAATGAATTGAAAAGGGTTTATAGTATGGAAAAATACATGGGAAATGATTATAAAATGAACATGCATTGTGGGAAGCAGGATTTACTATGGAAAAATGAATTGAAAAGGATTATAGTATGAAAATACACTGGGAATGATTATAAAATGAACATGCATTAGGAAGAGGATTTACTATGGAAATGAATTGAAAAGGATTATAGTATGAAAATACATGGGAAATGATTATAAAATTAGAACATGCATTAGGAAGAGGATTTACTATGGAAATGAATTGAAAAGGGATTATAGTATGAAAATACACTGGGAAATGATTATAAAATGAACATGCATTAGGAAGAGGATTTACGTGGAAATGAATTGAAAAGGATTATAGTATGAAAATACACTGGGAAATGATTATAAAATGAACATGCATTAGGAAGAGATTTTACTATGGAAATGAATTGAAAAGGGATTATAGTATGAAAATACATGGGAAATGATTATAAAATGAACATGCATTAGGAAGTAGGATTTACTATGGAAATGAATTAGTAAAGGGATTAGTATGAAAATACACTGGGAAATGATTGCAAAATGAACATGCATTAGGAAGAGATTTTACTATGGAAATGAATTGAAAAGGGATTATAGTATGAAAATACACTGGGAAATGATTATAAAATGAACATGCATTAGGAAGAGGATTTACTATGGAAATGAATTGAAAAGGGTTTATAGTATGAAAATACATGGGAAATGATTATAAAATGAACATGCATTAGGAAGAGGATTTACTATGGAAATGAATTGAAAGGGATTATAGTATGAAATACACTGAAATGATTATAAAATGAACATGCATTAGGAAGAGATTTTACTATGGAAATGAATTGAAAGGGATTATAAAAGGAAATACACTGGGAAATGATTATAAAAATGAACATGCATTAGGAAGATGGGGATTTACTATGGAAATGAATTGAAAAGGGATTATGTATGAAAATACATGGGAAATGATTATAAAATGAACATGCATTAGGAAGAGATTTTACTATGGAAATGAATTGAAAAGGGATTATAGTATGAAAATGACACTGGGAAAATGATTAGTAAAATGAACATGCATTAGGAAGAGATTTTACTATGGAAATGAATTGAAAAGGGATTATAGTATGAAAATACACTGGAAATGATTATAAAATGAACATGCATTAGGAAGAGGATTTACTATGGAAATGAATTGAAAAGGGATTATAGTATGAAAATACATGGGAAATGATTATAAAATGAACATGCATTAGGAAGAGGATTTACTATGGAAATGAATTGAAAGGATTATAGTATGAAAATACACTAAAATGATTATAAAATGAACATGCATTAGGAAGAGATTTTACTATGGAAATGAATTGAAAGGATTATAGTATGAAAATGACTGGGAAATGATTATAAAATGAACATGCATTAGGAAGAGGATTTACTATGGAAATGAATTGAAAAGGGATTATAGTATGAAAATACATGGAAAATGATTATAAAATGAACATGCATTAGGAAGAGGATTTTACTATGGAAATGAATTGAAAAGGGATTATAGTAAGAAAATACATGGGAAATGATTATAAAATGAACATGCATTAGGAAGAGGATTTACCATGGAAATGAATTGAAAAGGGATTATAGTATGAAAATACATGGGAAATGATTATAAAATGAACATGCATTAGGGAAAGAGGATTTACTGCGGAAATGAATTGAAAAGGATTATAGTATGAAAATACACTGGGAAATGATTATAAAATGAACATGCATTAGGAAGAGATTTACTATGGAAATGAATTTGAAAAGGGATTATAGTATGAAAATACACTGGGAAATGATTATAAAATGAACATGTACAGAAGAGATTTAACATGGAAATGAATTGAAAAGGGTTTATAGTATGAAAATACATGGGAAATGATTATAAATGAACATGCATTAGGAAGAGGATTTACTATGGAAATGAATTGAAAAGGGATTATAGTATGAAAATACACTGGGAAATGATTATAAATGAACATGCATTAGGAAGAGATTACCATGGAAATGAATTGAAAAGGATTATAGTATGAAAATACACTGGGAAATGATTGCAATGAACATGCATTAGAAGAGGATTTACTATGGAAATGAATTGAAAAGGATTATAGTATGAAAATACATGGAAAATGATTATAAAATGAACATGCATTAGGAAGAGATTTTACTATGGAAATGAATTGAAAAGGATTATAGTATGAAAATACACTGGGGAATGATTATAAAATGAACATGCATTAGGAAGAGATTTTACTATGGAAATGAATTGAAAGGATTATAGTATGAAAATACACTGGGAAATGATTATAAAATGAATATGCATTAGGAAGAGGATTTACTATGGAAAGAATTGAAAAAGTGATTATAGTATGAAAATACATGGGAATAGATTATACAAATGAACATGCATTAGGAAGAGGATTTACTTATGGAAATGAATTGAAAAGGGATTATAGTATGAAAATACACTGGGAAATGATTATAAAATGAACATGCATTAGGAAGAGATTTTACTATGGAAATGAATTGAAAAGTGATTATAGTATGAAAATACACTGGGAAATGATTATAAAATGAACATGCATTAGGAAGAGGATTTGATTATGGAAATGAATTGAAAAGGGATTATAGTATGAAAATACATGGGAAATGATTATAAAATGAACATGCATTAGGAAGAGGATTTACTATGGAAATGAATTGAAAAGGGATTATAGTATGAAAATACATGGGAAATGATTATAAAATGAACATGCATTAGAAGAGATTTACTATGGAAATGAATTGAAAAGGGATTATAGTATGAAAATACATGGGAAATGATTATAAAAATGAACATGCATTAGGAAGAGGATTTACTATGGAAAATGAATTGAAAAGGGATTATAGTATGAAAATACACTGGGAAATGATTATAAAATGAACATGCATTAGGAAGCAGGATTTACTATGGAAATGAATTGAAAAGGGATTATAGTATGAAAATACCCTGGGAAGTGATTATAAAATGAACATGCATTAGGAAGAGGATTTACTATGGAAATGAATTGAAAAGGGATTATAGTATGAAAATACACTGGGACATGATTATAAAATGAATATGCATTAGGAAGAGGATTTACTATGGAAATGAATTGAAAAGGGATTATAGTATGAAAATACACTGGGAAATGATTATAAAATGAACATGCATTAGGAAGAGGATTTACTATGGAAATGAATGAAAGGGATTAGTAGTATGAAAATACACTGGGAAATGATTATAAAATGAACATGCATTAGGAAGAGGATTTACTATGGAAATGAATTGAAAAGGGATTATAGTATGAAAATACACTGGGAAGTGATTATAAAATGAACATGCATTAGAAAGAGATTTTACTATGGAAATGAATTGAAAAGGGATTATAGTATGAAAATACACTGGGAAATGATTATAAAATGAACATGCATTAGGAAGAGGATTTACTATGGAAATGAATTGAAAAGGGGATTATAGTATGAAAATACACTGGGAAATGATTATAAAATGAACATGCATTAGGAAGAGGATTTCATTATGGAAATGAATTGAAAAGGGATTATAGTGCTGAAAAATACATGGGAAATGATTATAAAATGAACATGCATTAGGAAGAGGATTTACTATGGAAATGAATTGAAAAGGGATTATAGTATGAAAATACACTGGGAAATGATTATAAAATGAACATGCATTAGGAAGAGGATTTACTATGGAAATGAATTGAAAAGGGATTATAGTATGAAAATACACTGGGAAATGATTATAAAATGAACATGCATTAGGAAGAGATTTACTATGGAAATGAATTGAAAAGGGATTATAGTATGAAAATACACTGGGAAATGATTATAAAATGAACATGCATTAGGAAGAGATTTACTATGGAAATGAATTGAAAAGGGATTATAGTATGAAAAAATACACTGGGAAATGATTATAAAATGAACATGCATTAGAAAGAGATTTTACTATGGAAATGAATTGAAAAGGGATTATAGTATGAAAATACACTGGGAAATGATTATAAAAATGAACATGCATTAGGAAGAGGATTTACTTTATGGAAATGAATTGAAAAGGGATTATAGTATGAAAATACACTGGGAAGTGATTGTTATAAAATGAACATGCATTAGAAAGAGATTTTACTATGGAAATGAATTGAAAAGGGATTTATAGTATGAAAATACACTGGGAAATGATTACAAAATGAACATGCATTAGGAAGAGGATTTACTATGGAAATGAATTGAAAAGGGATTATAGTATGAAAATACATGGGAAATGATTATAAAATGAACATGCATTAGGAAGAGGATTTACTATGGAAATGAATTGAAAAGGATTATAGTATGAAAATATACTGGGAAGTGATTATAAAATGAACATGCATTAGGAAGAGGATTTACTATGGAAATGAATTGAAAAGGATTATAGTATGAAAATACACATGGGAAATGATTATAAAAATGAACATGCATTAGGAAGAGGATTTACTATGGAAATGAATTGAAAGGGATTATAGTATGAAAATATACTGGGAAATGATTATAAAATGAACATGCATTAGGAAGAGGATTTACTATGGAAATGAATTGGAAAAGGGATTATAGTATGAAAATACACTGGGAAATGATTATAAAATGAACATGCATTAGGAAGAGGATTTACTATGGAAATGAATTGAAAAGGGATTATAGTATGAAAATACACTTGGAAATGATTATAAAATGAACATGCATTAGGAAGAGGATTTACTATGGAAATGAATTGAAAAGGGATTATAGTATGAAAATACACTGGGAAATGATTATAAAATGAACATGCATTAGGAAGAGGATTTACTATGGAAATGAATTGAAAAGGGATTATAGTATGAAAATACACTGGGAAGTGATTATAAAATGAACATGCATTAGAAAGAGATTTTACTATGGAAATGAATTGAAAAGGGATTATAGTATGAAAATACACTGGGAAATGATTATAAAATGAACATGCATTAGGAAGAGGATTTACTATGGAAAATGAATTGAAAAGGGATTATAGTATGAAAATACACTGGGAAATGATTATAAAATGAACATGCATTAGGAAGAGGATTTACTATGGAAATGAATTGAAAAGGGATTATAGTATGAAAATACACTGGGAAATGATTATAAAATGAACATGCATTAGAAAGAGATTTTACTATGGAAATGAATTGAAAAGGATTATAGTATGAAAATACACTGGGAAATGATTATAAAATGAACATGCATTAGGAAGAGGATTTACTATGGAAATGAATTGAAAAGGATTATAGTATGAAAATACACTGGGAAATGATTATAAAATGAACATGCATTAGGAAGAGGATTTACGTGGAAATGAATTGAAAAGGGATTATAGTATGAAAAATACACTGGGAAATGATTATAAAATGAACATGCATTAGGAAGAGGATTTACTATGGAAATGAATTGAAAAGGGATTATAGCATGAAAATACACTGGGAAATGATTATAAAATGAACATGCATTAGGAAGAGGATTTACTATGGAAATGAATTGAAAAGGGAGCTATAGTATGAAAATATACTGGGAAGTGATTATAAAATGAACATGCATTAGGAAGAGGATTTACTATGGAAATGAATTGAAAAGGGATTATAGTATGAAAATACATGGGAAATGATTATAAAAAAATGAACATGCATTAGGAAGAGGATTTACTATGGAAATGAATTGAAAAGGATTATAGTATGAAAAAATACACTGGGAAATGATTATAAAATGAACATGCATTAGGAAGAGGATTTACTATGGAAATGAATTGAAAAGGGATTATAGTATGAAAATACACTGGGAAATGATTATAAAATGAACATGCATTAGGAAGAGGATTTACTATGGAAATGAATTGAAATGGGATTATAGTATGAAAATACACTGGGAAATGATTATAAAATGAACATGCATTAGGAAGAGGATTTACCAGGAAATGAATTGAAAAGGGATTAGTAGTATGAAAATACACTGGGAAATGATTATAAAATGAACATGCATTAGGAAGAGGATTTACTATGGAAATGAATTGAAAAGGGATTATAGTATGAAAATACACTGGGAAATGATTATAAAATGAACATGCATTAGAAAGAGACTTTACTATGGAAATGAATTGGAAAAGGATTATATGAAAATACACTGGGAAATGATTATAAAATGAACATGCATTAGGAAGAGGATTTACTATGGAAATGAATTGAAAAGGGATTATAGTATGAAAATACACTGGGAAATGATTACAAAATGAACATGCATTAGGAAGAGGATTTACTATGGAAATGAATTGAAAAGGGATTATAGTATGAAAATACATGGGAAATGATTATAAAATGAACATGCATTAGGAAGAGGATTTACTATGGAAATGAATTGAAAAGGGATTATAGTATGAAAATATACTGGGAAGTGATTATAAAATGAACATGCATTAGGAAGAGGATTTACTATGGAAATGAATTGAAAAGGGATTATAGTATGAAAATACATGGAAATGATTATAAAATGAACATGCATTAGGAAGAGGATTTACTATGGAAATGAATTGAAAAGGGATTATAGTATGAAATATACTGGGAAATGATTATAAAATGAACATGCATTAGGAAGAGGATTTACTATGGAAATGAATTGAAAAGGGATTATAGTATGAAAATACACTTGGAAATGATTATAAAATGAACATGCATTAGGAAGAGGATTTACCATGGAAATGAATTGAAAAGGGATTATAGTATGGAAATACACTGGGAAATGATTATAAAATGAACATGCATTAGGAAGAGGATTTACTATGGAAATGAATTGAAAAGGGATTATAGTATGAAAATACACTGGGAAATGATTATAAAATGAACATGCATTAGGAAGAGGATTTACCATGGAAATGAATTGAAAAGGGATTATAGTATGAAAATACACTGGGAAGTAGATTATAAAATGAACATGCATTAGAAAGAGATTTTACTATGGAAATGAATTGAAAAGGATTATAGTATGAAAATACACTGGGAAATGATTATAAAATGGAACATGCATTAGGAAGAGGATTTACTATGGAAATGAATTGAAAAGGGATTATAGTATGAAAATACACTGGGAAATGATTATAAAATGAACATGCATTAGGAAGAGGATTTACTATGGAAATGAATTGAAAAGGGATTATAGTATGAAAATACACTGGGAAATGATTATAAAATGAACATGCATTAGAAAGAGATTTTACTATGGAAATGAATTGAAAAGGATTATAGTATGAAAATACACTGGGAAATGATTATAAAATGAACATGCATTAGGAAGAGGATTTACTATGGAAATGAATTGAAAAGGGATTATAGTATGAAAATACACTGGGAAATGATTATAAAATGAACATGCATTAGGAAGAGGATTTACTATGGAAATGAATTGAAAAGGGATTATAGTATGAAAATACACTGGGAAATGATTATAAAATGAACATGCATTAGGAAGAGGATTTACTATGGAAATGAATTGAAAAGGGATTATAGTATGAAAATACACTGGGAAATGATTATAAAATGAACATGCATTAGGAAGAGATTGCATTATGGAAATGAATTGAAAAGGGATTATAGTATGAAAATATACTGGGAAGTGATTATAAAATGAACATGCATTAGGAAGAGGATTTACTATGGAAATGAATTGAAAAGGGATTATAGTATGAAAATACATGGGAAATGATTATAAAATGAAATATGCATTAGGAAGAGGATTTACTATGGAAATGAATTGAAAAGTGATTATAGTATGAAAATACACTGGGAAATGATTATAAAATGAACATGCATTAGGAAGAGGATTTACTATGGAAATGAATTGAAAAGGATTATAGTATGAAAATACACTGGGAAATGATTATAAAATGAACATGCATTAGGAAGAGGATTTACTATGGAAATGAATTGAAATGGATTATAGTATGAAAATACACTGGGAAATGATTATAAAATGAACATGCATTAGGAAGAGGATTTACTATGGAAATGAATTGAAAAGGGATTATAGTATGAAAATACACTGGGAAATGATTATAAAATGAACATGCATTAGGAAGAGAGGATTTACTATGGAAATGAATTGAAAAGGGATTATAGTATGAAAATACACTGGGAAATGATTATAAAATGAACATGCATTAGAAAGAGATTTTACTATGGAAATGAATTGGAAAAGGGATTATAGTATGAAAATACACTGGGAAATGATTATAAAATGAACATGCATTAGGAAGAGATTTTACTATGGAAATGAATTGAAAAGGGATTATAGTATGAAAATACACTGGGAAATGATTATAAAATGGACATGCATTAGAAAGAGTTTTACTATGGAAATGAATTGAAAAGGGATTATAGTATGAAAATACACTGGGAAGTGATTATAAAATGAACAGCATTAGAAGAGGATTTTAATATGGAAATGAATTGAAAAGGGATTATAGTATGAAAATACACTGGGAAATGATTATAAAATGAACATGCATTAGGAAGAGGATTTACTATGGAAATGAATTGAAAAGGGATTATAGTATGAAAATACATGGGAAATGATTATAAAATGAACATGCATTAGGAAGAGGGATTTACTATGGAAATGAATTGAAAAGGGATTATAGTATGAAAATACACTGGGAAATGATTATAAAATGAACATGCATTAGGAAGAGGATACTATGGAAATGAATTGAAAAGGGATTATAGTATGAAAATACACTGGGAAATGATTATAAAATGAACATGCATTAGAAAGAGATTTTACTATGGAAATGAATTGAAAAGGGATTATAGTATGAAAATACATGGGAAATGATTATAAAATGACATGCATTAGGAAGAGGATTTACTATGGAAATGAATTGAAAAGGGATTATAGTATGAAAATACACTGGGAAATGATTATAAAATGAACATGCATTAGGAAGAGGATTTACCATGGAAATGAATTGAAAAGGGATTATAGTATGAAAAAATACACTGAAATGATTATAAAATGAACATGCATTAGGAAGAGGATTTACTATGGAAATGAATTGAAAAGGGATTATAGTATGAAAATACATGGGAAATGATTATAAAATGAACATGCATTAGGAAGAGGATTTACTATGGAAATGAATTGAAAAGGGATTATAGTATGAAAATACACTGGGAAATGATTATAAAATGAATATGTATTTAGAAGAGGATTTACTATGGAAATGAATTGAAAAGGGATTATAGTATGAAAATACACTGGGAAATGATTATAAAAATGAACATGCATTAGGAAGAGGATTTACTATGGAAATGAATTGAAAAGGGATTATAGTATGAAAATACACTGGGAAATGATTATAAAATGAACATGCATTAGGAAGAGGATTTACTATGGAAATGAATTGAAAAGGGATTATAGTATGAAAATACACTGGGAAATGATTATAAAATGAACATGCATTAGGAAGAGGATTTACTATGGAAATGGAAGAATTGAAAAGTGATTATAGTATGAAAATACACTGGGAAATGATTATAAAATGAACATGCATTAGGAAGAGGATTTACTATGGAAATGAATTGAAAAGGGATTATAGTATGAAAATACATGGGAAATGATTATAAATGAACATGCATTAGGAATAGGATTTACTAAGTGAAATGAATTGAAAAGGATTATAGTATGAAAATACATGGGAAATGATTATAAAATGAACATGCATTAGGAAGAGGATTTACTATGGAAATGAATTGAAAAGGGATTATAGTATGAAAATACATGGGAAATGATTATAAAATGAAATATGCATTAGGAAGAGGATTTACTATGGAAATGAATTGAAAAGGATTATAGTATGAAAATACATGGGAAATGATTATAAAATGAACATGCATTAGGAAGAGGATTTTACTATGGAAATGAATTGAAAAGTGGTTTATAGTATGAAAATACATGGGAAATGATTATAAAATGAACATGCATTAGGAAGAGGATTTACTATGGAAATGAATTGAAAAGGGATTATAGTATGAAAATACACTGGGAAATGATTATAAAATGAACATGCATTAGGAAGAGGATTTACTATGGAAATGAATTGAAAAGGGTTTATAGTATGAAAATACATGGGAAATGATTATAAAATGAAATATGATTAGAAGAGGATTTACTATGGAAATGAATTGAAAAGGGATTATAGTATGAAAATAATACTGAAATGATTATAAAATGAACATGTAATAGGAAGAGATTTACTATGGAAATGAATTGAAAAGGGATTATAGTATGAAAATACATGGGAAATGATTATAAAATGAACATGCATTAGGAAGAGGATTTACTATGGAAATGAATTGAAAAGGGTTTATAGTATGAAAATACATGGGAAATGATTATAAATTAACATGCATTAGGAAGAGGATTTACTATGGAAATGAATTGAAAAGGGATTATAGTATGAAAAATACATGGGAAATGATTATAAAATGAACATGCATTAGGAAGAGGATTTACTATGGAAATGAATTGAAAAGGGATTATAGTATGAAAATACATGGGAAATGATTATAAAATGAACATGCATTAGGAAGAGGATTTACTATGGAAATGAATTGAAAAGGGATTATAGTATGAAAATACATGGGAAATGATTATAAAATGAACATGAATTAGGAAGAGGATTTACTATGGAAAATGAATTGAAAAGGATTATAGTATGAAAATACACTGGGAAATGATTATAAAATGAACATGCATTAGGAAGAGGATTTACTATGGAAATGAATTGAAAAGGGTTTATAGCATGAAAATACATGGGAAATGATTATAAAATGAACATGCATTAGGAAGAGGATTTACTATGGAAATGAATTGAAAAGGGATTATAGTATGAAAATACACTGGGAAATGATTATAAAATGAACATGCATTAGGGAATATAGATTTTACTATGGAAATGAATTGAAAAGGGATTATAGTATGAAAATACAGGAAATGATTATAAAATGAACATGCATTAGGAAGAGGATTTACTATGGAAATGAATTGAAAAAGGATTATAGTATGAAAATACACTGGGAAATGATTATAAAATGAACATGCATTAGGAAGAGTATCACTATGGAAATGAATTGAAAAGGGATTATAGTATGAAAATACACTGGGAAATGATTATAAAATGAACATGCATTAGGAAGAGGATTTACGTTAAATGAATTGAAAAGGGATTATAGTATGAAAATACACTGGGAAATGATTATAAAATGAACATGCATTAGGAAGAGGATTTACTATGGAAATGAATTGAAAAGGGATTATAGTATGAAAATACACTGGAAATGATTATAAAATGAATATGCATTAGGAAGAGGATTTACTATGGAAATAAATTGAAAAGGGATTATAGTATGAAAATAATATGGAAATGATTATAAAATGAACATGCATTAGGAAGAGGATTTAATATGGAAATGAATTGAAAAGGATTTATAGGTATGAAAATACATGGGAAATGATTATAAAAATGAACATGCATTAGAAGAGGGATTTACTATGGAAATGAATTGAAAAGGGATTATAGTATGAAAATACACTGGGAAATGATTATAAAATGAACATGCATTAGGAAGAGGATTTACTATGGAAATGAATTGAAAAGGATTATAGTATGAAAATACACTGGGAAATGATTATAAAATGAACATGCATTAGGAAGAGGATTTACTATGGAAATGAATTGAAAAGGGATTATAGTATGAAAATACACTGGGAAATGATTATAAAATGAACATGCATTAGGAAGAGGATTTACAGGAAATGAATTGAAAAGGGATTATAGTATGAAAATACATGGGAAATGATTAAGTAAAATGAACATGCATTAGGAAGAGGATTTACTATGGAAAATGAATCTTAGGCAAGGATTATAGTATGAAAATACATGGGAAATGATTATAAAATGAACATGCATTAGGAAGAGGATTTACTATGGAAATGAATTGAAAAGGGATTATAGTATGAAAATACATGGGAAAAATGATTATAAAATGAACATGCATTAGGAAGAGGATTTACTATGGAAATGAATTGAAAAGGGATTATAGTAAGGAAAATACATGGGAAATGATTATAAAATGAACATGCATTAGGAAGAGGATTTACTATGGAAAATGAATTGAAAAGGTATTATAGTATGAAAATACACTGGGAAATGAGATTATAAAATGAACATGCATTAGGAAGAGGATTTACTATGGAAATGAATTGAAGAAAGGGATTATAGTATGAAAATACACTGGGGAAATGATTATAAAATGAACATGCATTAGAAAGAGATTTTAATATGAATGAATTGAAAGGGATTATAGTATGAAAATACATGGGAAATGATTATAAAATGAACATGCATTAGGAAGAGATTTTAATATGGAAATGAATTGAAAAGGGATTATAGTATGAAAATACATGGGAAATGATTATAAAATGAACATGCATTAGGAAGAGGATTTACTATGGAAATGAATTGAAAAGGGATTATAGTATGAAAATACACTGGGAAATGATTATAAAATGAACATGCATTAGGAAGAGGATTTACTGAAATGAATTGAAAAGGGATTATAGTATGAAAATACACTGGGAAATGATTATAAAATGAACATGCATTAGGAAGAGGATTTACTATGGAAATGAATTGAAAAGGGATTATAGTATGAAAATACATGGGAAATGATTATAAAATGAACATGCATTAGGAAGAGGATTTGCCTATGGAAATGAATTGAAAAGGGATTATAGTATGAAAATACATGGGAAATGATTATAAAATGAACATGCATTAGGAAGAGGATTTACTATGGAAATGAATTGAAAAGGGATTATAAGGAAATACATGGGAAATGATTATAAAATGAACATGGCATTAGGAAGAGGATTTACCATGGAAATGAATTGAAAAGGATTATAGTATGAAAATACATGGGAAATGATTATAAAATGAACATTAGGAAGAGGATTTACTATGGAAATGAATTGAAAAGGGATTATAAGGAAATACATGGGAAATGATTATAAAATGAAGATGCATTAGGAAGGATTTACTGTGAAAATGAATTGAAAAGGGATTATAGTATGAAAATACATGGGAAATGATTATAAAATGAACATGCATTAGGAAGAGGATTTACTATGGAAATGAATTGAAAAGGGATTATAGTATGAAAATACATGGGAAATGATTATAAAATGAACATGCATTAGGAAGAGGATTTACTATGGAAATGAATTGAAAAGGGATTATAGTATGAAATACATGGGAAATGATTATAAAATGAACATGCATTAGGAAGAGGATTTACTATGGAAATGAATTGAAAAGGGATTATAGTATGAAAATACATGGGAAATGATTATAAAATGAACATGCATTAGGAAGAGTGATTTACTATGGAAATGAATTGAAAAGGGATTATAGTATGAAAATACATGGGAAATGATTATAAAATGAACATGCATTAGGAAGAGGATTTACTATGGAAATGAATTGAAAAGGGATTATAGTATGAAAATACATGGGAAATGATTATAAAATGAACATGCATTAGGAAGAGGAATTACTATGGAAATGAATTGAAAAGGGTTTATAGTATGAAAATACACTGGGAAATGATTATAAAAAAATGAACATGCATTAGGAAGAGGATTTACTATGGAAATGAATTGAAAAGGGATTATAGTATGAAAATACACTGGGAAATGATTATAAAATGAACATGCATTAGAAAGAGATTTTAATATGGAAATGAATTGAAAAGGGATTATAGTATGAAAATACATGGGAAATGATTATAAAATGAACATGCATTAGGAAGAGGATTTACTATGGAAATGAATTGAAAAGGATTATAGTATGAAAATACACTGGGAAATGATTATAAAATGAACATGCATTAGGAAGAGGATTTACTATGGAAATGAATTGAAAGGGTTTATAGTATGAAAATACACTGGGAAATGATTATAAAATGAACATGCATTAGAAAGAGGATTTACTATGGAAATGAATTGAAAAGGATTATAGTATGAAAATACATGGGAAAATGATTATAAAATGAACATGCATTAGGAAGAGGATTTACTATGGAAATGAAATTGAAAAGGATTATAGTATGAAAATACATGGGAAATGATTATAAAAATGAACATGCATTAGGAAGAGGATTTACTATGGAAATGAATTGAAAAGGGTTTATAGTATGAAAATACACTGGGAAATGATTATAAAATGAACATGCATTAGGAAGAGGATTTACTATGGAAATGAATTGAAAAGGGATTATAGCATGAAAATACACTGTGAAATGATTATAAAATGAACATGCATTAGAAAGAGATTTTAATATGGAAATGAATTGAAAAGGGATTATAGTATGAAAATACACTGGGAAATGATTATAAAATGAACATGCATTAGGAAGAGGATTTACTATGGAAATGAATTGAAAAGGGATTATAGTATGAAAATACATGGGAAATGATTATAAAATGAACATGCATTAGGAAGAGGATTTACTATGGAAAATGAATTGAAAAGGGATTATAGTATGAAAATACACTGGGAAATGATTATAAAATGAACATGCATTAGAAGAGGATTTACTATGGAAATGAATTGAAAAGGGATTATAGTATGAAAATACACTGGGAAATGATTATAAAATGAACATGCATTAGGAAGAGGATTTACTATGGAAATGAATTGAAAAGGATTATAGTGTATGAAAAAATACACTGGGAAATGATTATAAAATGAACATGCATTAGGAAGAGGATTTACTATGGAAATGAATTGAAAAGGGATTATAGTATGAAAATACACTGGGAAATGAGATTATAAAATGAACATGCATTAGGAAGAGGATTTACTATGGAAATGAATTGAAAAGGATTATAGTATGAAAATACACTGGGAAATGATTATAAAATGAACATGCATTAGGAAGAGGATTTACTATGGAAATGAATTGAAAAAGGGATTATAGTATGAAAATACACTGGGGTAAATGATTATAAAATGAACATGCATTAGGAAGAGGATTTACTATGGAAATGAATTGAAAAGGGATTATAGTATGAAAATACATGGGAAATGATTATAAAATGAACATGCATTAGGAAGAGGATTTACTATGGAAATGAATTGAAAAGGGATTATAGTATGAAAATACACTGGGAAATGATTTTCATAAAATGAACATGCATTAGGAAGAGATTTACTATGGAAATGAATTGAAAGGGATTATAGTATGAAAATACACTGGGAAATGATTATAAAATGAAATATTATTGTAAAGAGGATTTACTATGGAAATGAATTGAAAAGGGATTATAGTATGAAAATACACTGGGAAATGATTATAAAATGAACATGCATTAGGAAGAGGATTTACTATGGAAATGAATTGAAAAGGGATTATAGTATGAAAATACACTGGGAATGATTATAAAATGAACATGCATTAGAAGAGGATTTACTATGGAAATGAATTGAAAAGGGATTATAGTATGAAAATACACTGGGAAATGATTATAAAATGAACATGCATTAGGAAGAGGATTTACTATGGAAATGAATTGAAAAGGGATTATAGTATGAAAATACATGGGAAATGATTATAAAATGAACATGCATTAGGAAGAGGATTTACTATGGAAATGAATTGAAAAGGGATTATAGTATGAAAATACACTGGGAAATGATTATAAAATGAACATGCATTAGGAAGAGGATTTTACTATGGAAATGAATTGAAAGGGATTATAGTATGAAAATACACTGGGAAATGAGGATTATAAAATGAACATGCATTAGGAAGAGGATTTACTATGGAAATGAATTGAAAAGGATTATAGTATGAAAATACACTGAAATGATTATAAAATGAACATGCATTAGGAAGAGGATTTACTATGGAAATGAATTGAAAAGGGATTATAGTATGAAAATACACTGGGAAATGATTAGAAAATGAACATGCATTAGGAAGAGGATTTACTATGGAAATGAATTGAAAAGGGATTATAGTATAAAATACACTTAAAATGATTATAAAATGAACATGCATTAGGAAGAGGATTTACTATGGAAAATGAATTGAAAAGGGATTATAGTATGAAAATACATGGGAAATGATTATAAAATGAACATGCATTAGGAAGAGGATTTACTATGGAAATGAATTGAAACGGGATTATAGTATGAAAATACATGGGAAATGATTATAAAATGAACATGCATTAGGAAGAGGATTTACTATGGAAATGAATTGAAAAGGGATTATAGTATGAAAATACACTGGGAAATGATTATAAAATGAACATGCATTAGGAAGAGGATTTACTATGGAAATGAATTGAAAAGGATTATAGTATGAAAATACATGGGAAACAGATTATAAAATGAACATGCATTAGGAAGAGGATTTACTATGGAAATGAATTGAAAAGGGATTATAGTATGAAAATACACTGGGAAATGATTATAAAATGAACATGCATTAGGAAGAGGATTTTCTATGGAAATGAATTGAAAAGGGATTATAGTATGAAAATACACTGGGAAATGATTATAAAATGAACATGCATTAGGAAGAGGATTTACTATGGAAATGAATTGAAAAGGGATTATAGTATGAAAATACACTGGGAAATGATTATAAAATGAACATGCATTAGGAAGAGGATTTACTATGGAAATGAATTGAAAAGGGATTATAGTATGAAAATACACTGGGAAATGATTATAAAATGAACATGCATTAGGAAGAGGATTTACTATGGAAATGAATTGAAAAGGGATTATAGTATGAAAATACACTGGGAAATGATTATAAAAATGAACATGATTAGGAAGAGGATTTACTATGGAAATGAATTGAAAAGGGATTATAGTATGAAAATACACTGGGAAATGATTATAAAATGAACATGCATTAGGAAGAGGATTTACTATGGAAATGAATTGAAAAGGGATTATAGTATGAAAATACACTGGGAAATGATTATAAAATGAACATGCATTAGGAAGAGGATTTACTATGGAAATGAATTGAAAGGATTATAGTATGAAAATACACTGGGAAATGATTATAAAATGAACATGCATTAGGAAGAGGATTTACTATGGAAATGAATTGAAAAGGGATTATAGTATGAAAATACACTGGGGAATGATTATAAAATGAACATGCATTAGGAAGAGGATTTACTATGGAAAAATGAATTGAAAAGGGATTATAGTATGAAAATACACTGGAAGTGATTATAAAATGAACATGCATTAGGAAGAGGATTTACTATGGAAATGAATTGAAAAGGATTATAGTATGAAAATACACTGGGAAATGATTATAAAATGAACATGCATTAGGAAGAGATTTTAATATGGAAATGAATTGAAAAGGATTATAGTATGAAAATACACTGGGAAATGATTATAAAAATGAACATGCATTAGGGAAGAGGATTTACTATGGAAATGAATTGGAAAGGATTATAGTATGAAAATACACTGGGAAATGATTATAAAATGAACATGCATTAGGAAGAGGATTTACTATGGAAATGAATTGAAAAGGGATTATAGTATGTGAAAATACACTGGGAAATGATTATAAAATGAACATGCATTAGGAAGAGGATTTACTATGGAAATGAATTGAAAAGGGTTTATAGTATGAAAATACACTGGGAAATGATTATAAAAATGAACATGCATTAGGAAGAGGATTTACTATGGAAAAATGAATTGAAAAGGGATTATAGTATGAAAAATACACTGGGAAGTGATTATAAAATGAACATGCATTAGGAAGAGGATTTACTATGGAAATGAATTGAAAAGGGATTATAGTATGAAAATACATGGGAAATGATTATAAAATGAACATGCATTAGGAAGAGGATTTACTATGGAAATGAATTGAAAAGGGATTATAGTATGAAAATACATGGGAAATGATTATAAAATGAACATGCATTAGGAAGAGGATTTACTATGGAAATGAATTGAAAAGGATTATAGTATGAAAATACACTGGGAAATGATTATAAAAATGAACATGCATTAGGAAGAGGATTTTTACTATGGAAATGAATTGAAAAGGATTATAGTATGAAAATACATGTGAAATGATTATAAAATGAACATGCATTAGGAAGAGGATTTACTATGGAAATGAATTGAAAAGGGATTATAGTATGAAAATACACTGGGAAATGATTATAAAATGAACATGCATTAGGAAGAGGATTTACTATGGAAATGAATTGAAAAGGGTTTATAGTATGAAAATACACTGGGAAATGATTATAAAATGAACATGCATTAGAAAGAGATTTTACTATGGAATGAATTGAAAAGGGATTATAGTATGAAAATACACTGGGAATGATTATAAAAATGAACATGCATTAGGAAGAGGATTTTACTATGGAAATGAATTGAAAAGGGATTATAGTATGAAAATACATGAAAAATGATTATAAAATGAACATGCATTAGGAAGAGTGATTTACTATGGAAATGAATTGAAAAGGGATTATAGTATGAAAATACACTGGGAAATGATTATAAAATGAACATGCATTAGGAAGAGGATTTACTATGGAAATGAATTGAAAAGGGATTATAGTATGAAAATACACTGGGAAATGATTATGAAATGAACATGCATTAGAAAGAGATTTTACTATGGAAATGAATTGAAAAGGGATTATAGTATGAAAATACATGGGAAATGATTATAAAAATGAACATGCATTAGGAAGAGGATTTACTTGCGGAAATGAATTGAAAAGGATTATAGTATGAAAAATACACTGGGAAATGATTATAAAATGAACATGCATTAGGAAGAGGATTTACTATGGAAATGAATTGAAATGATTATATGAAAATACACTGGGAAACGATTATAAAATGAACATGCATTAGGAAGAGGATTTACTATGGAAATGAATTGAAAAGGGATTATAGTATGAAAATACACTGGGAAATGATTATAAAATGAACATGCATTAGGAAGAGGATTTACTATGGAAATGAATTGAAAAGGGATTATAGTATGAAAATACACTGGGAAATGATTATAAAATGAACATGCATTAGGAAGAGGATTTACTATGGAAATGAATTGAAAAGGGATTATAGTATGAAAATACACTGGGAAATGATTATAAAATGAACATGCATTAGGAAGAGGATTTACTATGGAAATGAATTGAAAAGGGATTATAGTATGAAAATACATGGGAAATGATTATAAAATGAACATGCATTAGAAAGAGATTTTACTATGGAAATGAATTGAAAAGGGATTATAGTATGAAAATACACTGGGAAATGATTATAAAATGAACATGCATTAGAAAGAGATTTTACTATGGAAATGAATTGAAAAGGATTATAGTATGAAAATACACTGGGAAATGATTATAAAATGAACATGCATTAGGAAGAGGATTTACTATGGAAAATGAATTGAAAAAGTGGATTATAGTATGAAAATATACTGGGAAGTGATTATAAAATGAACATGCATTAGGAAGAGTATTTACTATGGAAATGAATTGAAAAGGGATTATAGTATGAAAATACCTGGGAAATGATTATAAAATGAACATGCATTAGGAAGAGGATTTACTATGGAAATGAATTGAAAAGGGATTATAGTATGAAAATACACTGGGAAATGATTATAAAATGAACATGCATTAGGAAGAGATTTACTATGGAAATGAATTGAAAAGGGATTATAGTATGAAAATACATGGGAAATGATTATAAAATGAACATGCATTAGAAAGAGATTTTAATATGGAAATGAATTGAAAAGGGATTATTGTATGAAAATACACTGGGAAATGATTATAAAATGAACATGCATTAGGAAGAGGATTTACTATGGAAATGAATTGAAAAGGATTATAGTATGAAAATATATTGGGAAGTGATTATAAAAAATGAACATAATAGGAAGAGGATTTACCATGGAAATGAATTGAAAAGGGATTATAGTATGAAAATACACTGGGAAATGATTATAAAATGAACATGCATTAGGAAGAGGATTTACTATGGAAATGAATTGAAAAGGGATTATAGTATGAAAATACATGGGAAATGATTATAAAATGAACATGCATTAGGAAGAGGATTTACTATGGAAATGAATTGAAAAGGGATTATAGTATGAAAATACACTGGGAAATGATTATAAAATGAACATGCATTAGGAAGAGGATTTACTATGGAAATGAATTGAAAAGGGATATAGTATGAAAATACATGGGAAATGATTATAAAATGAACATGCATTAGAAAGAGATTTTACTATGGAAATGAATTGAAAAGGGATTATATGAAAATACATGGGAAATGATTAGTAAAATGAACATGTGCTTAGAAGAGGATTTACTATGGAAATGAATTGAAAAGGATTATAGTATGAAAATACACTGGGAAATGATTATAAAATGAACATGCATTAGGTAGAGGATTTACTATGGAAATGAATTGAAAAGGGATTATAGTATGAAAATACACTGGGAAATGATTATAAAATGAACATGCATTAGAAAGAGATTTTACTTCATGGAAATGAATTGAAAAGGATTATAGTATGAAAATACATGAAATGATTATAAAATGAACATGCATTAGGAAGAGGATTTACTATGGAAATGAATTGAAAAGGGATTATAGTATGAAAATACACTGGGAAATGATTATAAAATGAACATGCATTAGGAAGAGGATTTACTATGGAAATGAATTGAAAAGGGATTATGGTATGAAAATACACTGGGAAATGATTATAAAATGAACATGCATTAGGAAGAGGATTTACTATGGAAATGAATTGAAAGGGATTATAGTATGAAAATACACTGGGAAATGATTATAAAATGAACATGCATTTGAAAGAGATTTTACTATGGAAATGAATTGAAAAGGATTATAATATGAAAATACATGGGAAATGATTATAAAAATGAACATGCATTAGGAAGAGGATTTACTATGGAAATGAATTGAAAAGGGATTATAGTATGAAAATACACTGGGAAATGATTATAAAATGAACATGCATTAGAAAGAGATTTTACTATGGAAATGAATTGAAAAGGGATTATAGTATGAAAATACACTGGGAAATGATTATAAAATGAACATGCATTAGAAAGAGATTTTACTATGGAAATGAATTGAAAAGGGATTATAGTATGAAAATACATGGAAATGATTATAAAATGAACATGCATTAGGAAGAGGATTTAATATGGAAATGAATTGAAAAGGGATTATAGTATGAAAATACACTGGGAAATGATTATAAAATGAACATGCATTAGAAAGAGATTTTACTATGGAAATGAATTGAAAAGGGATTATAGTATGAAAATACACTGGGAAATGATTATAAAATGAACATGCATTAGAAAGAGATTTTAATATGGGAAATGAATTGAAAGGATTATAGTATGAAAATACACTGGGAAATGATTATAAAATGAACATGCATTAGGAAGAGGATTTACTATGGAAATGAATTGAAAAGGATTATAGTATGAAATACACTGGGAAATGATTATAAAATGAACATGCATTAGGGAAGAGTGATTTACTATGGAAATGAATGAAAAGGGATTATGTAGTATGAAAATACATGGGAAATGATTATAAAATGAACATGCATTAGGAAGAGGATTTACTATGGAAATGAATTGAAAAGGGATTATAGTATGAAAATACACTGGGAAATGATTATAAAATGAACATGCATTAGGAAGAGGATTTACTATGGAAATGAATTGAAAAGGATTATAGTATGAAAATACACTGGGAAATGATTATAAAAATGAACATGCATTAGGAAGAGGATTTACTATGGAAATGAATTGAAAAGGATTATAGTATGAAAATACACTGGGAAATGATTATAAAATGAACATGCATTTGAAAGAGATTTTACTATGGAAATGAATTGAAAAGGATTATAGTATGAAAATATACTGGGAAGTGATTATAAAAGGAACATGCATTAGGAAGAGGATTTACTATGGAAATGAATTGAAAAGGATTATAGTATGAAAATACACTGGGAAATGATTATAAAATGAACATGCATTAGGAAGAGGATTTACTATGGAAATGAATTGAAAAGGGATTATAGTATGAAAATACACTGGGAAATGATTATAAAATGAACATGCATTAGGAAGAGGATTTACTATGGAAATGAATTGAAAAGGATTATAGTATGAAAATACACTGGGAAATGATTATAAAATGAACATGCATTTGAAAGACTTTACTATGGAAATGAATTGAAAAGGGATTATAGTATGAAAATATACTGGGAAGTGATTATAAAATGAACATGTAATAGGGAAGAGGATTTACTATGGAAATGAATTGAAAAGGATTATAGTATGAAAATACACTGGGAAATGATTATAAAATGAACATGCATTAGGAAGAGGATTTACTATGGAAATGAATTGAAAAGGATTATAGTATGAAAATACACTGGGAAATGATTATAAAATGAACATGCATTAGGAAGAGGATTTACTATGGAAATGAATTGAAAAGGGATTATAGTATGAAAATACACTGGGAAATGATTATAAAAATGAACATGCATTAGGAAGAGGAGGATTTACTATGGAAATGAATTGAAAAGGGATTATAGTATGAAAATACACTGGGAAATGATTATAAAATGAACATGCATTAGGAAGAGGATTTACTATGGAAATGAATTGGCAAGGATTATAGTATGAAAATACATGGGAAATGATTATAAAATGAACATGCATTAGGAAGAGGATTTACTATGGAAATGAATTGAAAAGGGATTATAGTATGAAAATACCTAGAAATGATTATAAAATGAACATGCATTAGGAAGAGGATTTAATATGGAAATGAATTGAAAAGGGATTATAGTATGAAAATACACTGGGAAATGATTATAAAATGAACATGCATTAGGAAGAGGATTTACTATGGAAATGAATCTGAAAAGGGATTATAGTATGAAAATACACTGGGAAATGATTATAAAATGAACATGCATTTGAAAGAGATTTACTATGGAAATGAATTGAAAAGGGATTATAGTATGAAAATATACTGGGAAGTGATTATAAAAGGAAATATGCATTAGGAAGAGGATTTACTATGGAAATGAATTGAAAAGGGATTATAGTATGAAAATACACTGGGAAATGATTATAAAATGAACATGCATTAGGAAGAGGATTTACTATGGAAATGAATTGAAAAGGGATTATAGTATGAAAATACACTGGGAATGATTATAAAATGAACATGCATTAGGAAGAGGATTTACTATGGAAATGAATTGAAAGGGATTATAGTATGAAAAATACACTGGGAAATGATTATAAAATGAACATGCATTTGAAAGATTTACTATGGAAATGAATTGAAAAGGGATTATAGTATGAAAATATACTGGGAAGTGATTATAAAATGAATATGCATTAGGAAGAGGATTTATGGAAATGAATTGAAAAGGGATTATAGTAGTGAAAATATTAATTTAGAAATGATTATAAAATGAACATGCATTAGGAAGAGGATTTAATTATGGAAATGAATTGAAAAGGGATTATAGTATGAAAATACACTGGGAAATGATTATAAAATGAACATGCATTAGGAAGAGGATTTACTATGGAAAATGAATTGAAAAGGGATTATAGTATGAAAATACACTGGGAAATGATTATAAATGAACATGCATTTGAAAGAGATTTTACTATGGAAATGAATTGAAAAGGGATTATAGTATGAAAATATACTGGGAAGTGATTATAAAATGAACATGCATTAGGAAGAGGATTTACTATGGAAATGAATTGAAAAGGGATTATAGTATGAAAAATACACTGGGAAATGATTATGAAATGAACATGCATTAGAAAGAGATTTTACTATGGAAATGAATTGAAAAGGATTATAGTATGAAAATACACTGGGAAATGATTATAAAATGGACATGCATTAGAAAGAGATTATACTATGGAAATGAATTGAAAAGGATTATAGTATGAAAATACACTGGGAAATGATTATAAAATGAACATGCATTAGGAAGAGGATTTACTATGGAAATGAATTGAAAAGGGATTATAGTATGAAAATACACTGGGAAGTGATTATAAAATGAACATGCATTAGGAAGAGGATTTACTATGGAAATGAATTGAAAAGGGATTATAGTATGAAAATACACTGGGAAGTGATTATAAAATGAACATGCGCATTAGGAAGAGGATTTAATTATGGAAATGAATTGAAAAGGGATTATAGTATGAAAATACACTGGGAAATGATTATAAAATGAACATGCATTAGGGAAGAGATTTACTATGGAAATGAATTGAAAAGGATTATAGTATGAAAATACACTGGGAAGTGATTATAAAATGAACATGCATTAGGAAGAGGATTTACTATGGAAATGAATTGAAAAGGATTATAGTATGAAAATACACTGGGAAGTGATTATGCAAATGAACATGCATTAGGAAGAGGATTTATCAAGGAAATGAATTGAAAAGGGATTATAGTATGAAAATACACTGGGAAATGATTATAAAAATGAACATGCATTAGGAAGAGGATTTACTATGGAAATGAATTGAAAAGGGATTATAGTATGAAAATACACTGGGAAATGATTATGAAATGAACATGCATTAGAAAGAGATTTTACTATGGAAATGAATTGAAAAGGGATTATAGTATGAAAATACACTGGGAAATGATTATAAAATGGACATGCATTAGAAAGAGATTTTACTATGGAAATGAATTGAAAAGGGATTATAGTATGAAAATACAAGGGAAATGATTATAAAATGAACATGCATTAGGAAGAGGATTTACTATGGAAATGAATTGAAAAGGGATTATAGTATGAAAATACACTGGGAAATGATTATAAAATGAACATGCATTAGGAAGAGGATTTACTATGGAAATGAATTGAAAAGGGATTATAGTATGAAAATACAATGGGAAATGATTATAAAATGAACATGCATTAGGAAGAGGATTTACTATGGAAAATGAATTGAAAAGGATTATAGTATGAAAATACACTGGGAAATGATTATAAAATGAACATGCATTTGAAAGAGATTTTACTATGGAAATGAATTGAAAAGGATTATAGTATGAAAATATACTGGGAAGTGATTATAAAATGAACATGCATTAGGAAGAGGATTTACTATGGAAATGAATTGAAAAGGATTTATAGTATGAAAATACACTGGGAAATGATTATGAAATGAACATGCATTAGAAAGAGATTTTACTATGGAAATGAATTGAAAAGGGATTATAGTATGAAAATACACTGGGAAATGATTATAAAATGGACATGCATTAGAAAGAGATTTTACTATGGAAATGAATTGAAAAGGGATATAGTGCATGAAAATACACTGGGAAATGATTATAAAATGAACATGCATTAGGAAGAGGATTTACTATGGAAATGAATTGAAAAGGGATTATAGTATGAAAATACACTGGGAAGTGATTATAAAATGAACATGCATTAGGAAGAGGATTTACTATGGAAATGAATTGAAAAGGGATTATAGTATGAAAATACACTGGGAAGTGATTATAAAATGAACATGCATTAGGAAGAGGATTTTACTATGGAAATGAATTGAAAAGGGATTATAGTATGAAAATACACTGGGAAATGATTATAAAATGAACATTCATTAGGAAGAGGATTTCATTATGGAAATGAATTGAAAAGGGATTATAGTATGAAAATACATGGGAAATGATTATAAAATGAACATGCATTAGGAAGAGGATTTACTATGGAAATGAATTGAAAAGGGATTATAGTATGAAAATACACTGGGAAGTGATTATAAAATGAACATGCATTAGGAAGAGGATTTACTATGGAAATGAATTGAAAAGGGATTATAGGTATGAAAATACACTGGGAAGTGATTATAAAATGAACATGCATTAGGAAGAGGATTTACTATGGAAATGAATTGAAAAGGTATTATAGTATGAAAATACACACTGGGAAATGATTATAAAATGAACATGCATTAGGAAGAGGATTTACTATGGAAATGAATTGAAAAGGGATTATAGTATGAAAATACACTGGGAAGTGATTATAAAAATGAACATGCATTAGGGAAGAGGATTTACTATGGAAATGAATTGAAAAGGGATTATAGTATGAAAATACACTGGGAAATGATTATAAAATGAACATGCATTAGAAAGAGATTTTACTTCATGGAAATGAATTGAAAAGGGATTATAGTATGAAAATACACTGGGAAATGATTATAAAATGAACATGCATTAGGAAGAGGATTTACTATGGAAATGAATTGAAAAGGGATTATAGTATGAAAATACACTGGGAAGTGATTATGAAATGAACATGCATTAGAAAGAGATTTTACTATGGAAATGAATTGAAAAGGGATTATAGTATGAAAATACACTGGGAAATGATTATAAAATGGACATGCATTAGAAAGAGATTTTACTATGGAAATGAATTGAAAAGGGATTATAGTATGAAAATACACTGGGAAATGATTATAAAATGAACATGCATTAGGAAGAGGATTTACTATGGAAATGAATTGAAAAGGGATTATAGTATGAAAATACACTGGGAAATGATTATAAAATGAACATGCATTAGGAAGAGGATTTACTATGAAAATGAATTGAAAAGGGATTATAGTATGAAAATACACTGGGAAATGATTATAAATGAACATGCATTAGGAAGAGGATTTACTATGGAAATGAATTGAAAAGGGATTATAGTATGAAAATACACTGGGAAATGATTATAAAATGAACATGCATTAGAAAGATTTTACTATGGAAATGAATTGAAAAGGGATTATAGTATGAAAATACACTGGGAAGTGATTATAAAAATGAATATGCATTAGAAAGAGATTTTACTATGGAAATGAATTGAAAAGGGTTTATAGTATGAAAATACACTGGGAAATGATTATAAAATGAACATGCATTAGGAAGAGGATTTACTATGGAAATGAATTCAAAGTGGATTATAGTATGAAAATACACTGGGAAATGATTATAAAATGAACATGCATTAGAAAGAGATTTTACTATGGAAATGAATTGAAAAGGATTATAGTATGAAAATACACTGGGAAATGATTATAAAATGAACATGCATTTGAAAGAGATTTTACTATGGAAATGAATTGAAAAGGATTATAGTATGAAAATACACTGGGAAGTGATTATAAAATGAACATGCATTAGAAAGAGATTTTACTATGGAAATGAATTGAAAAGGGATTATAGTATGAAAATACACTGGGAAGTGATTATAAAATGGACATGCATTAGAAAGAGATTTTACTATGGAAATGAATTGAAAAGGGTTTATAGTATGAAAATACACTGGGAAGTGATTATAAAATGAACATGCATTAGAAAGAGATTTTACTATGGAAATGAATTGAAAAGGTATTATAGTATGAAAATATACTGGGAAGTGATTATAAAATGAACATGCATTAGGAAGAGGATTTACTATGGAAATGAATTGAAAAGGGATTATAGTATGAAAATATACTGGGAAGTGATTATAAAATGAACATGCATTAGGAAGAGGATTTACTATGGAAATGAATTGAAAAGGGATTATAGTATGAAATACATGGAAATGATTATAAAATGAACATGCATTAGGAAGAGGATTTACTATGGAAATGAATTGAAAAGGCATTATAGTATGAAAATACACTGGGAAATGATTATAAAATGAACATGCATTAGGAAGAGGATTTACTATGGAAATGAATTGAAAAGGATTATAGTTTGAAAATACACTGGGAAGTGATTATAAAATGAACATGCATTAGGAAGAGGATTTACTATGGAAATGAATTGAAAAGGATGGTAAGATGAAAATACACTGGGAAATGATTATAAAATGAACATGCATTAGGAAGAGATTTACTATGGAAATGAATTGAAAAGGGATTATAGTATGAAAATACACTGGGAAGTGATTATGAAATGAACATGCATTAGAAAGAGATTTTACTATGGAAATGAATTGAAAAGGGATTATAAAGTATGAAAATACACTGGGAAATGATTATAAAATGGACATGCATTAGAAAGAGATTTTACTATGGAAATGAATTGAAAAGGGATTATAGTATGAAAATACACTGGGAAATGATTATAAAATGAACATGCATTAGGAAGAGGATTTACTATGGAAATGAATTGAAAAGGGATTATAGCATGAAAATACACTGGGAAATGATTATAAAATGAACATGCATTAGGAAGAGGATTTACTATGGAAATGAATTGAAAAGTGGATTATAGTATGAAAATACACTGGGAAATGATTATAAAATGAACATGCATTAGGAAGAGGATTTACTATGGAAATGAATTGAAAAGGGATTATAGTATGAAAATACACTGGGAAATGATTATAAAATGAACATGCAGAAAGAGATTTTACTATGGAAATGAATTGAAAAGGGATTATGGTATGAAAATACACTGGGAAGTGATTATAAAATGAAATATGCATTAGAAAGAGATTTTAATATGGAAATGAATTGAAAAGGGTTTATAGTATGAAAATACACTGGGAAATGATTAAAATGAACATGCATTAGGAAGAGGATTTACTATGGAAATGAATTGAAAAGGGATTATAGTATGAAAATACACTGGGAATGATTATAAAATGAACATGCATTAGAAAGAGATTTTACTATGGAAATGAATTGAAAAGGGATTATAGTATGAAAATACACTGGGAAATGATTATAAAATGAACATGCATTAGAAAGAGATTTTACTATGGAAATGAATTGAAAAGGGATTATAGTATGAAAATACACTGGGAAGTGATTATAAAATGAACATGCATTAGAAAGAGATTTTACTATGGAAATGAATTGAAAAGGATTATAGTATGAAAATACACTGGGAAGTGATTATAAAATGGACATGCATTAGAAAGAGATTTTACTATGGAAATGAATTGAAAAGGGTTTATAGTATGAAAATACACTGGGAAGTGATTATAAAATGAACATGCATTAGAAAGAGATTTTACTATGGAAATGAATTGAAAAGGTATTATAGTATGAAAACATACTGGGAAGTGATTATAAAATGAACATGCATTAGGAAGAGGATTTACTATGGAAATGAATTGAAAAGGGATTATAGTATGAAAATATACTGGGAAGTGATTATAAAATGAACATGCATTAGGAAGAGGATTTAATATGGAAATGAATTGAAAAGGGATTATAGTATGAAAATACATGGGAAATGATTATAAAAATGAACATGCATTAGGAAGAGGATTTACTATGGAAATGAATTGAAAAGGCATTATAGTATGAAAATACACTGGGAAATGATTATAAAATGAACATGCATTAGGAAGAGGATTTACTATGGAAATGAATTGAAAGGATTATAGTATGAAAATACACTGGGAAGTGATTATAAAATGAACATGCATTAGGAAGAGGATTTTTACTATGGAAATGAATTGAAAAGGGATTATAGTATGAAAATACACTGGGAAATGATTATAAAATGAACATGCATTAGGAAGAGGATTTACTATGGAAATGAATTGAAAAGGGATTATAGTATGAAAATATACTGGGAAGTGATTATAAAATGAACATGCATTAGAAAGAGATTTTACTATGGAAATGAATTGAAAAGGGATTATAGTATGAAAATACATGGGAAATGATTATAAAATGAACATGCATTAGGAAGAGGATTTACTATGGAAATGAATTGAAAAGGGATTATAGTATGAAAATACACTGGGAAATGATTATAAAATGAACATGCATTAGGAAGAGGATTTACTATGGAAATGAATTGAAAAGGGATTATAGTATGAAAATACACTGGGAAATGATTATAAAATGAACATGCATTAGGAAGAGGATTTTACTATGGAAATGAATTGAAAAGGGATTATAGTATGAAATACACTGGGAAATGATTATAAAAGGAACATGCATTAGGAAGAGGATTTACTATGGAAATGAATTGAAAAGGGATTATAGCATGAAAATATACTGGGAAGTGATTATAAAATGAACATGCATTAGGAAGAGGATTTACTATGGAAATGAATTGAAAAGTGATTATAGTATGAAAATACACTGGGAAGTGATTATAAAATGAACATGCATTAGGAAGAGGATTTACTATGGAAATGAATTGAAAAGGGATTATAGTATGAAAATACACTGGGAAGTGATTATAAAATGAACATGCATTAGGAAGAGGATTTACTATGGAAATGAATTGAAAAGGGATTATAGTATGAAAATACATGGGAAACAATGATTATAAAATGAACATGCATTAGGAAGAGGATTTACTATGGAAATGAATTGAAAAGGGATTATAGTATGAAAATACACTGGGAAGTGATTATAAAATGAACATGCATTAGAAAGAGATTTTACTATGGAAATGAATTGAAAAGCGGGGATTATAGTATGAAAATACACTGGGAAGTGATTATAAAATGGACATGCATTAGAAAGAGATTTTACTATGGAAATGAATTGAAAAGGGTTTATAGTATGAAAATACACTGATTATAAAATGAACATGCATTAGAAAGAGATTTTACTATGGAAATGAATTGAAAAGGTATTATAGTATGAAAATATACTGGGAAGTGATTATAAAATGAACATGCATTAGGAAGAGGATTTACTATGGAAATGAATTGAAAAGGGATTATAGTATGAAAATATACTGGGAAGTGATTATAAAATGAACATGCATTAGGAAGAGGATTTACTTATGAAATGAATTGAAAAGGGATTATAGTATGAAAATACATGGGAAATGATTATAAAATGAACATGCATTAGGAAGAGGATTTACTATGGAAATGAATTGAAAAGGCATTATAGTATGAAAATACAATGGGAAATGATTATAAAATGAACATGCATAGGAAGAGGATTTACTATGGAAATGAATTGAAAAGGGATTATAGTTTGAAAATACACTGGGAAGTGATTATAAAATGAAATTTCATGCATTAGAAGAGGATTTACTGCGGAAATGAATTGAAAAGGGATTATAGTATGAAAATACACTGGGAAATGATTATAAAATGAACATGCATTAGGAAGAGGATTTAGTCATGGAAATGAATTGAAAAGGGATTATAGTATGAAAATACACTGGGAAGTGATTATGAAATGAACATGCATTAGAAAGAGATTTTACTATGGAAATGAATTGAAAAGGGATTATAGTATGAAAATACACTGGGAAATGATTATAAAATGGACATGCATTAGAAAGAGATTTTACTATGGAAATGAATTGAAAAGGATTATAGTATGAAAATACACTGGGAAATGATTATAAAATGAACATGCATTAGGAAGAGGATTTACTATGGAAATGAATTGAAAAGGGATTATAGTATGAAAATACACTGGGAAATGATTATAAAATGAACATGATTAGAAGAGGATTTACTATGGAAATGAATTGAAAAGGATTATAAAAGTGAAAATACACTGGGAAATGATTATAAAATGAACATGCATTAGGAAGAGGATTTACTATGGAAATGAATTGAAAAGGGATTATAGTATGAAAATACACTGGGAAATGATTATAAAATGAACATGCATTAGAAAGAGATTTTACTATGGAAATGAATTGAAAAGGGATTATAGTATGTGAAAATACACTGGGAAGTGATTATAAAATGAACATGCATTAGAAAGAGATTTTACTATGGAAATGAATTGAAAAGGGTTTATAGTATGAAAATACACTGGGAAATGATTATAAAATGAACATGTATTAGGAAGAGGATTTACTATGAAATGAATTGAAAAGGGATTATAGTATGAAAATACACTGGGAAATGATTATAAAATGAACATGCATTAGAAAGAGATTTTACTATGGAAATGAATTGAAAAGGATTATAGTATGAAAATACACTGGGGAATGATTATAAAATGAACATGCATTAGAAAGAGATTTTACTATGGAAATGAATTGAAAAGGATTATAGTATGAAAATACACTGGGAAGTGATTATAAAATGAACATGCATTAGAAAGAGATTTTACTATGGAAATGAATTGAAAAGGATTATAGTATGAAAATACACTTGGGAAGTGATTATAAAATGGACATGCATTAGAAAGAGATTTTACTATGGAAATGAATTGAAAAGGGTTTATAGTATGAAAATATTAATTGGGAAGTGATTATAAAATGAACATGCATTAGAAAGAGATTTTACTATGGAAATGAATTGAAAAGGTATTATAGTGTGAAAATATACTGGGAAGTGATTATAAAATGAACATGCATTAGGAAGAGAGGATTTACTATGGAAATGAATTGAAAAGGTATTATAGTATGAAAAAATATACTGGGAAGTGATTATAAAATGAACATGCATTAGGAAGAGGATTTACTATGGAAATGAATTGAAAGGTATTATAGTATGAAAATACATGGGAAATGATTATAAAATGAACATGCATTAGGAAGAGGATTTACTATGGAAATGAATTGAAAAAGGCATTATAGTATGAAAATACACTGGGAAATGATTATAAAATGAACATGCATTAGGAAGAGGATTTACTATGGAAATGAATTGAAAAAGGGATTATAGTATGAAAATACACTGGGAAGTGATTATAAAATGAACATGCATTAGGAAGAGGATTTACTATGGAAATGAATTGAAAAGGGATTATAGTATGAAAATACACTGGGAAATGATTATAAATGAACATGCATTAGGAAGAGGATTTACTATGGAAATGAATTGAAAAGGGATTATAGTATGAAAATATACTGGGAAGTGATTATAAAATGAACATGCATTAGAAAGAGATTTTACTATGGAAATGAATTGAAAAGGGATTATAGTATGAAAAAATACATGGGAAATGATTATAAAATGAACATGCATTAGGAAGAGGATTTACTATGGAAATGAATTGAAAAGGATTATAGTATGAAAATACACTGGGAAATGATTATAAAATGAACATGCATTAGGAAGAGGATTTTACTATGGAAATGAATTGAAAAGGGATTTCAGTATGAAAATACACTGGGAAATGATTATAAAATGAACATGCATTAGGAAGAGGATTTACTATGGAAATGAATTGAAAAGGATTATAGTATGAAAATACACTGGGAAATGATTATAAAAGGAACATGCATTAGGAAGAGGATTTACTATGGAAATGAATTGAAAAGGGATTATAGTATGAAAATATACTGGGAAGTGATTGCAAATGAACATGCATTAGGAAGAGGATTTATGGAAATGAATTGAAAAGGGATTATAGTATGAAAATACACTGGGAAGTGATTATAAAATGAATATTGACAGGGAAGAGGATTTACTATGGAAATGAATTGAAAAGGGATTATAGTATGAAAATACACTGGGAAGTGATTATAAAATGAACATGCATTAGGAAGAGGATTTACTATGGAAATGAATTGAAAAGGGATTATAGTATGAAAATACACTGGGAAATGATTATAAAATGAACATGCATTAGGAAGAGGATTTACTATGGAAATGAATTGAAAAGGGATTATAGTATGAAAATATACTGGGAAGCGATTATAAAATGAACATGCATTAGAAAGAGATTTTACTATGGAAATGAATTGAAAAGGGATTATAGTATGAAAATACATGGGAAATGATTATAAAATGAACATGCATTAGGAAGAGGATTTACTCATGGAAATGAATTGAAAAGGGATTATAGTATGAAAATACACTGGAAATGATTATAAAATGAACATGCATTAGAAAGAGATTTTACTATGGAAATGAATTGAAAAGGTATTATAGTATGAAAATATACTGGGAAGTGATTATAAAATGAACATGCATTAGAAAGATTTTACTATGGAAATGAATTGAAAAGTTATTATAGTATGAAAATATAATGGGAAGTGATTATAAAATGAACATGCATTAGGAAGAGGATTTACTATGGAAATGAATTGAAAAGGGATTATAGTATGAAAATACACTGGGAAATGATTATAAAATGAACATGCATTAGAAAGAGATTTTACTATGGAAATGAATTGAAAGGATTATAGTATGAAAATACACTGGGAAGTGATTATAAATGAACATGCATTAGAAAGAGATTTTACTATGGAAATGAATTGAAAGGGATTATAGTATGAAAATACACTGGGAAGTGATTATAAAATGGACATGCATTAGAAAGAGATTTTACTATGGAAATGAATTGAAAAGGGTTTATAGTATGAAAATACACTGGGAAGTGATTATAAAATGAACATGCATTAGAAAGAGATTTTACTATGGAAATGAATTGAAAAGGTATTATAGTATGAAAATATACTGGGAAGTGATTATAAAATGAACACATTAGGAAGAGGATTTACTATGGAAATGAATTGAAAAGGGATTATAGTATGAAAATATACTGGGAAGTGATTATAAAATGAACATGCATTAGGGAAGAGGATTTTACTATGGAAATGAATTGAAAAGGGATTATAGTATGAAAATACATGGGAAATGATTATAAAATGAACATGCATTAGGAAGAGGATTTACTATGGAAATGAATTGAAAAGGCATTATAGTATGAAAATACACTGGGAAATGATTATAAAATGAAGTCATGCATTAGGAAGAGGATTTACTATGGAAATGAATTGAAAAGGATTATAGTATGAAAATACACTGGGAAGTGATTATAAAATGAACATGCATTAGGAAGAGGATTTACTATGGAAATGAATTGAAAAGGGATTATAGCATGAAAATACACTGGGAAATGATTATAAAATGAACATGCATTAGGAAGAGGATTTACTATGGAAATGAATTGAAAAGGGATTATAGTATGAAAATATACTGGGAAGTGATTATAAAATGAACATGCATTAGAAAGAGATTTTACTATGGAAATGAATTGAAAAGGGATTATAGTATGAAAATACATGGGAAATGATTTATAAAATGAACATGCATTAGGAAGAGGATTTACTATGGAAATGAATTGAAAAGGGATTATAGTATGAAAATACACTGGGAAATGATTATAAAATGAACATGCATTAGGAAGAGGATTTACTATGGAAATGAATTGAAAAGGGATTATAGTATGAAAATACACTGGGAAATGATTATAAAATGAACATGCATTAGGAAGAGGATTTACTATGGAAATGAATTGAAAAGGGATTATAGTATGAAAATACACTGGGAAATGATTATAAAATGAACATGCATTAGGAAGAGGATTTACTATGGAAATGAATTGAAAAGGGATTATAGTATGAAAATATACTGGGAAGTGATTATAAAATGAACATGCATTAGGAAGAGGATTTACTATGGAAATGAATTGAAAAGGGATTATAGTATGAAAATACACTGGGAAGTGATTATAAAATGAACATGCATTAGGAAGAGGATTTACTATGGAAATGAATTGAAAGGATTATAGTATGAAAATACACTGGGAAGTGATTATAAAATGAACATGCATTAGGAAGAGGATTTACTATGGAAATGAATTGAAAAGGATTATAGTATGAAAATACACTGGGAAATGATTATAAAATGAACATGCATTAGGAAGAGGATTTACTATGGAAATGAATTGAAAAGGATTATAGTATGAAAATATACTGGGAAGTGATTATAAAATGAACATGCATTAGAAAGAGATTTTACTATGGAAATGAATTGAAAAGGGATTATAGTATGAAAATACATGGGAAATGATTATAAAATGAACATGCATTAGGAAGAGGGGATTTACTATGGAAATGAATTGAAAAGGGATTATAGTATGAAAGTACACTGGGAAATGATTATAAAATGAACATGCATTAGAAAGAGATTTTACTATGGAAATGAATTGAAAAGGTATTATAGTATGAAAATATACTGGGAAGTGATTATAAAATGAACATGCATTAGAAAGAGATTTTACTATGGAAATGAATTGAAAAGGTATTATAGTATGAAAATATACTGGGAAGTGATTATAAAATGAACATGCATTAGGAAGAGGATTACTATGGAAATGAATTGAAAAGGGATTATAGTATGAAAATACACTGGGAAATGATTATAAAATGAACATGCATTAGAAAGAGATTTTACTATGGAAATGAATTGAAAAGGGATTATAGTATGAAAATACACTGGGAAGTGATTATAAAATGAACATGCATTAGAAAGAGATTTTACTATGGAAATGAATTGAAAAGGTATTATAGTATGAAAATATACTGGGAAGTGATTATAAAATGAACATGCATTAGGAAGAGGATTTACTATGGAAATGAATTGAAAAGGGGATTAGTGTATGAAAATATACTTGGAAGTGATTATAAAATGAACATGCATTAGGAAGAGGATTTACTATGGAAATGAATTGAAAAGGGATTATAGTATGAAAATACACTGGGAAGTGATTATAAAATGAACATGCATTAGAAAGAGATTTTACTATGGAAATGAATTGAAAGGTATTAGTAGTATGAAAATATACTGGGAAGTGATTATAAAATGAACATGCATTAGAAAGAGATTTTACTATGGAAATAACTGAAAAGTGATTATAGTGCATGAAAATATACTGGGAAGTGATTATAAAATGAACATGCATTAGGAAGAGGATTTACTATGGAAATGAATTGAAAAGGGATTATAGTATGAAAAATACACTGGGAAGTGATTATAAAAATGAACATGCATTAGAAAGAGATTTTACTATGGAA
Organism: Ascarosepion bandense; assembly: GCA_037127315.1. NCBI lineage: Eukaryota > Metazoa > Mollusca > Cephalopoda > Sepiida > Sepiidae > Ascarosepion > Ascarosepion bandense. The sequence goes on from JBBBDQ010014582.1 coordinate 83,053, forward strand.
ATGAATTGAAAAGGGATTATAGTATGAAAATACACTGGGAAGTGATTATAAAATGAACATGCATTAGAAAGAGATTTTACTATGGAAATGAATTGAAAAGGGATTATAGTATGGAAATATACTGGGAAGTGATTATAAAATGAACATGCATTAGGAAGAGGATTTACTATGGAAATGAATTGAAAAGGATTATAGTATGAAAATACACTGGGAAGTGATTATAAAATGAACATGCATTAGAAAGAGATTTTACTATGGAAATGAATTGAAAAGGTATTATAGTATGAAAATATACTGGGAAGTGATTATAAAATGAACATGCATTAGAAAGAGATTTTACTATGGAAATGAATTGAAAAGGTATTATAGTATGAAAATATACTGGGAAGTGATTATAAAATGAACATGCATTAGGAAGAGGATTTACTATGGAAATGAATTGAAAAGGGATTATAGTATGAAAATACACTGGGAAGTGATTATAAAATGAACATGCATTAGGAAGAGGATTTACTATGGAAATGAATTGAAAAGGGATTATAGTATGAAAATACACTGGGAAATGATTATAAAATGAACATGCATTAGGAAGAGGATTTACTATGGAAATGAATTGAAAAGGATTATAGTAAGGAAAATACACTGGGAAGTGATTATAAAATGAACATGCATTAGAAAGAGATTTTACTATGGAAATGAATTGAAAAGGTATTATAGTATGAAAATATACTGGGAAGTGATTATAAAATGAACATGCATTAGAAAGAGATTTTACTATGGAATGAATTGAAAAGGGATTATAGTATGAAAATACACTGGGAAGTGATTATAAAATGAACATGCATTAGAAAGAGATTTTACTATGGAAATGAATTGAAAAGGATTATAGTATGAAAATACACTGGGAAGTGATTATAAAATGAACATGCATTAGAAAGAGATTTTACTATGGAAATGAATTGAAAAGGGATTATAGTATGAAAATATACTGGGAAGTGATTATAAAATGTACATGCATTAGAAAGAGATTTTTACTTATGGAAATGAATTGAAAAGTGATTATAGTATGAAAATACACTGGGAAGTGATTATAAAATGAACATGCATTAGAAAGATTTTATAATGGAAATGAATTGAAAAGGGATTATAGTATGAAAATATACTGGGAAGTGATTATAAAATGAACATGCATTAGGAAGAGGATTTACTATGGAAATGAATTGAAAAGGGATTATAGTATGAAAATACACTGGGAAGTGATTATAAAATGAACATGCATTAGAAAGAGATTTTACTATGGAAATGAATTGAAAAGGGATTATAGTATGAAAATACACTGGGAAGTGATTATAAAATGAACATGCATTAGAAAGAGATTTTACTATGGAAATGAATTGAAAAGGTATTATAGTATGAAAATATACTGGGAAGTGATTATAAAATGAACATGCATTAGGAAGAGGATTTACTATGGAAATGAATTGAAAAGGATTATAGTATGAAAAATATACTGGGAAGTGATTATAAAATGAACATGCATTAGGAAGAGGATTTACTATGGAAATGAATTGAAAAGG
>JBBBDQ010014586.1:0-40418 GCA_037127315.1 Ascarosepion bandense
GACTCAAGGGATTACTAGAGTAAAAGAAAATGAGAAGGCATGAAGAGAGAAATGACAATAAAAGAACAGTGTTCAGGGACAACAGAAGATGGCGACAATGCAGGCACCTAAGAGACCTAAGGGATTACTAGGAGAAAGAAATGAGAAGGCATTAGTGAGGAGAAATGACAATAAAAGAACAGGGTTCAGGATAATAGAAGATAGCACAGTGTTCACCTAAGACTCAAGGGATTAGACAAAAGAAATGAAGGCATTAGTGAGGAGAAATGACACAAAAAGAACAGGGTTCAGGATAATAGAAGATGCATACAATGCACCTAAGACTCAAGGGATTAGATAAAGAAAATGAGAAGGCATTAGTGAGGAGAATGACAATAAAAGAACAGGGTTCAGGATAATAGAAGATGGCGACAATGCACCTAAGACTCAAGGGATTACTAGGAGTAAAAGAAAATGAGAAGGCATTAGTGAGGAGAAAATGACAATAAAAGAACAGGGTTCAGGATAACAGAAGATGGCGATAATGCACCTGGAAGACTCAAGGAGTCATTAGAGTAAAAGAAAATGAGAAGGCATTAGTGAGGAGAAATGACAATAAAAGAACAGGGTTCAGGATATTGACATGACAATGCACCTAAAACTCAAGGGATTACTAGGAGTAAAAGAAAATGAGAAGGCATTAGTGAGGAGAAATGACAATAAAAGAACAGGGTTCAGGATAATAGACATTAAGGATAATGCCACTAAGACTCACAGATTACTAGAGTAAAAGAAAATGAGAAGGCATTAGTGAGGAGAAATGACAATAAAAGAACAGGGTTCAGGATAATAGAAGATGGCGACAATGCACCTAAGATCTATGGATTGAAGACAAAGAAAATGAGAAGGCATTAGTGAGGAGAAATGACAATAAAAGAACAGGTTCAGAGATAATAGAAGATGGCGATAATGCACCTAAGACTCAAGGGATTACTAGGAGTAAAAGAAAATGAGAAGGCATTAGTGAGGAGAAATGACAATAAAAGAACAGGGTTCAGGATAATAGAAGATGGCGACAATGCACCTAAGACTCAAGGATTACTAGAGTAAAAGAAAATGAGAAGGCATTAGTGAGGAGAAATGACAATAAAAGAACAGGGTTCAGGATAACAGAAGATGGCGATAATACCACAAAGACTCAAGGGATTACTAGGAGAAGAAAATGAGAAGGCATTAGTGAGGAGAAATGACACCAAAAGAACAGGGTTCAGGATAATAGAAGATGGCGACAATGCACGCAGACTCAAGGGATTACTAGGAGTAAAAGAAAATGAGAAGGCATTAGTGAGGAGAAATGACAATAAAAGAACAGGGTTCAGGATAATAGAAGATGGCGATAATGCACCTAAGACTCAAGGGATTACTAGGAGTAAAAGAAAATGAGAAGGCATTAGTGAGAGAAATGACAATAAAAGAACAGGGTTCAGGATAATAGAAGATGGCGACAATGCACCTAAGACTCAAGGGATTACTAGGAGTAAAAGAAAATGAGAAGGCATTAGTGAGGAGAAAATGACAATAAAAGAACAGGGTTCAGGATAATAGAAGATGGCGATACTACTGAATCAAGGGATTACTAGAGTAAAAGAAATGAGAAGGCATTAGTGAGGAGAAATGATAACAAAAGAACAGGGTTCAGGATAATAGAAGATGGCGACAATGCATTCAGATTCAAGGGATTACTAGAGTAAAAGAAAATGAGAAGGCATTAGTGAGAGAAATGATAATAAAAGAACAGGTTCAGATGAAGATGGCGATAATGCCACTAAGACTCAAGGGATTACTAGGAGTAAAAAGAAATGAAGGCATTAGTGAGGAGAAATGACAATAAAAGAACAGGGTTCAGGATAATAGAAGATGGCGACAATGCACCTAAGACTCAAGGGATTACTAGAGTAAAAGAACTATATATACTAGTGAGGAGAAATGACAATAAAGACAGGGTTCAGGATAATGGAAGATGGTGACAATGCACTCAAGACTCAAGGGATTACTAGGAGTAAAAGAAAATGAGAAGGCATTAGTGAGGAGAAATGACAATAAAAAAAGAACAGGGTTCAGGATAATAGAAGATGGCGATAATGCACCAAGACTCAAGGGATTACTAGGAGTAATGAGAAGGCATTAGTGAGGAGAAATGACAATAAAAGAACAGGGTTCAGGATAATAGAAGATGGCGACAATGCACCTAAGGGATTACTAGGAGTAAAAGAAATGAGAAGGCATTATGAGAGAAATGACAACAAAGAACAGGGTTCAGGATAATAGAAGATGGCGATAATGCCACTAAGACTCAAGGGATTACTAGGAGTAAAAGAAATGAGAAGGCATTAGTGAGGAGAAATGACAATAAAAGAACAGGGTTCAGGATAATAGAAGATGGCGATATGCCACTAAGACTCAAGGGATTACTAGGAGTAAAAGAAAATGAGAAGGCATTAGTGAGGAGAAATGACAATAAAAGAACAGGGTTCAGGATAATAGAAGATGGCGACAATGCACCTAAGACTCAAGGGATTACTAGAGTAAAAGAAAATGAGAAGGCATTAGTGAGGAGAAATGACAATAAAAGAACAGGGTTCAGGATAATAGAAGATGGCGATAACGTTACCAAGACTCAAGGGATTACTAGGAGTAAAAGAAAATGAGAAGGCATTAAAGAGGAGAAACACAATAAAAGAACAGGGTTCAGGATAATAGAAGATGGCGATAATTCCACTAAGACTCAAGGGATTACTAGGAGTAAAAGAAAAATGAGAAGGTATTGAAGAGGAATGACAATAAAAGAACAGGGTTCAGGATAATAGAAGATGGCGATAATGCCACTAAGACTCAAGGGATTACTAGGAGTAAAAGAAAATGAGAAGGCATTAGTGAGGAGAAATGACAATAAAAGAACAGGGTTCAGATAATAAAGATGGCGACAATGCACCTAAGACTCATGAATATCATTATATAAAAGAAAATGAGAAGGCATTAGTGAGGAGAAATGACAATAAAAGAACAGGGTTCAGGATAACAGAAGATGGCGACAATGCACCTAAGACTCAAGGATTACTAGGAGCAAAAGAAAAATGAGAAGGCATTAGTGAGGAGAAATGACAATAAAAGAACAGGGTTCAGGATAATAGAAGATGGCGATAATGCCACTAAGACTCAAGGGATTAGAGTAAAAGAAAATGAGAAGGCATTAGTGAGAGAAATGACAATAAAAGAACAGGTTCCAGATAATAGAAGATGGCGACAATGAAATTTAAGACTCAAGGGATTACTAGAGTAAAAGAAAATGAGAAGACTTTAGTGAGGAGAAATGACAATAAAGAACAGGGTTCAGGATAATAGAAGATGGCGATAATGCCACTAAGACTCAAGGGATTACTAGGAGTAAAAGAAAATGAGAAGGCATTAGTGAGGAGAAATGACAATAAAAGAACAGGGTTCAGGATAATAGAAGATGGCGACAATGCACCTAAGACTCAAGGGATTACTAGAGAAGAAATGAGAAGGCATTAGAGATAGGAATGATGAAAATAAAAGAACAGGTTCAAGATAATAGAAGATGGCGACAATGCACCTAAGACTCAAGGGATTACTAGGAGTAAAAGAAAATGAGAAGGCATTAGTGAGGAGAATGATAACAAAAGAAACAGGAACACAGGATAGACATGAAGATGGAGATAAATGCAGCATCTTAGACCAAGAGTCATTAGAGAAAAGAAAATGAGAAGAAATAGTGAGGAGAAATGACAATAAAAGACAGTAGTTCAGGATAATAAAGGAGATACATAATGCACCTAAGACTCAAGGGATTACTAGGAGTAAAAGAAAATGTAGGCTAATAGAGGAGAAATGAGACAATAAAAAAGAACAGGGTTCAGGATAATAGAAGATGGCGACAATGCACCTAAGACTCAAGGGATTACTAGAGCAAAGAAAATGAGAAAATAGTGAGGAGAAATGACAATAAAAGAACAGGGTTCAGGATAATAGAAGATGGCGACAATGCACCTAAGACTCAAGGGATTACTAGGAGTAAAAAGAAAATGAGAAGGCATTAGTGAGGAGAAATGACAATAAAAGAACAGGGTTCAGGATAATAGAAGATGGCGACAATGCACCTAAGACTCAAGGGATTACTAGGAGCAAAAGAAAATGAGAAGGCATTAGTGAGGAGAAATGACAATAAAAGAACAGGTCTAGATAATAGAAGATGGCGACAATGCACCTAAGACTCATGGGATTACTAGGAGTAAAAGAAAATGAGAAGGTAATAGTGAGGAGAAATGACAATAAAAGAACAGGGTTCAGATAATAGAAGATGGCGACAATGCACCTAAGACTCAAGGGATTACTAGGAGTAAAAGAAAATGAGAAGGCATTAGTGAGGAGAAATGACAATAAAAGAACAGGGTTCAGGATAATAGAAGATGGCGACAATGCACCTAAGACTCACAGGATTACTAGGAGTAAAAGAAAAATGAGAAGGCATTAGTGAGGAGAATGACAATAAAGAACAGGTCCAGAGAGGAGATGATGACAATGCCAACAAGACTCAAGGGATTACTAGGAGTAAAAGAAAATGAGAAGGCATTAGTGAGGAGAAATGACAATAAAAGAACAGAGTCCAGGAGATGTAGATGGCGACAATGCACCTAAACCTATGATTACTAGGAGTAAAAGAAATGAGAAGGCATTAGAGGAGAAATGACAATAAAAGAACAGGGGTTCAGGATAATAGAAGATGGCGATAATGCCACTAAGACTCAAGGGATTACTAGGAGTAAAAGAAAATGAGAATGCATTAGTGAGGAGAAATGACAATAAAAGAACAGGTTCAGGATAATATGAAGATGGCGACAATGCACCTAAGACTCAAGGGATTACTAGGAGTAAAAGAAAATGAGAAGGCATTAGTGAGGAGAAATGACAATAAAAGAACAGGGTTCAGGATAATAGAAGATGGCGATAATGCCACTAAGACTCATGATTACTAGAGTAAAAAGAAAATGAGAAGGCATTAAAGAGAGAATGACAATAAAAGAACAGGGTTCAGGATAATAGAAGATGGCGACAATGCACCTAAGACTCAAGGGATTACTAGAGTAAAAGAAAATGAGAAGGCATTAGTGAGGAGAAATGACAATAAAAGAACAGTGTTCAGGATAACAGAAGATGGCGACAATGCACCTAAGACTCAAGGGATTACTAGGAGTAAAAGAAAATGAGAAGGCATTAGTGAGGAGAAATGACAATAAAAGAACAGGGTTCAGGATAAATAGAAGATGGCGACAATGCACCTAAGACTCAGGGGATTACTAGAGTAAAAGAAAATGAGAAGGCATTAGTGAGGAGAAATGACAATAAAGAACATGGTTCAGGATAATAGAAGATGGCGATAATGCCACTAAGACTCAAGGGATTACTAGGAGTAAAAAGAAAATGAGAAGGCATTAGTGAGGAGAATGACAATAAAAGAACAGGTTCAGGATAATTGAAGATGGCGACAATGCCATTAAGACTCAAGGGATTACTAGGAGTAAAGAAATAGAGAAGACTTAGTGAGGAGAATGACAATAAAAGAACAGGGTTCAGGATAATAGAAGATATGACAATGTTGGTAGACTCAAGGGATTACTAGGAGTAAAAGAACAGAGAAGACTTTAGTGAGGATAAATGACAATAAAAGAACAGGGTTCATGATACAATAGAAGATGGCGACAATGCCACTAAGACTCAAGGGATTACTAGGAGAAAAGAAAATGAGAAGATCAGTGGGAGGAGAAATGACAATAAAAGAACAGGGTTCAGGATAATAGAAGATGGCGACAATGCCACTAATCAAAGGGATTACTAGGAGTAAAAGAAAGTCAGAGAAGACTTTAGTGAGGAGAAATGACAATAAAAGAACAGGGTTCAGGATAATAGAAGATGGCGACAATGCCACTAAGACTCAAGGGATTACTAGGAGTAAAAAGAAAATGAGAAGACTTTAGTGAGGAGAAATGACAATAAAAGAACAGGCTCAGGATAATAGAAGATGGCGATAATGCCACTAAGACTCAAGGGATTACTAGGAGTAAAAGAAAATGAGAAGGCATTAGTGAGGAGAAATGACAATAAAAGAACAGGGTTCAGGATAATAGAAGATGGCGACAATGCACCTAAGACTCAAGGAGCCATTACTAGAGTAAAAGAAAATGAGAAGGCATTAGTGAGGAGAAATGACAATAAAAGAACAGGGTTCAGGATATTGTGAAGATGGCGATAATGCCACTGACTCAAGGGATTACTAGGAGTAAAGAAACAGAGAAGGCATTAGTGAGAGAATGATAATGCTAAAAGAACAGGGTTCAGGATAATAGCATAAGGAGACCACTAAGACTCAAGGGATTACTAGGAGTAAAAAGAAAATGAGAAGGCATTAGGAGAAATGACAATAAAAGAACAGGGTTCAGGATAATAGAAGATGGCGATAATGCCACTAAGACTCAAGGGATTACTAGGAGTAAAAAGAAAATGAGAAGGCATTAGTGAGGAGAAATGACAATAAAAGAACAGGGTTCAGGGATAATAGACAGAGGAAGATATCAAACAACAGACTCAAGGGATTACTAGGAGTAATAGAAAATGAGAAGGCATTAGTGAGGAGAAATGACAATAAAAGAACAGGGTTCAGGATAGCAGAAGATGGCGATAATGCCACTAAGACTCAAGGGATTACTAGGAGTAAAAGAAAATGAAGGGCATTAGTGAGGAGAAATGACAATAAAAGAACAGGGTTCAGGATAATAGAAGATACATAATGCCACTAAGACTCAAGGGATTACTAGGAGTAAAAGAAAATGAGAAGCATTAGTGAGGAGAAATGACAATAAAAGAACAGGGTTCAGGATAATAGAAGATGGCGATAATGCCACTAAGAATCAAGGATTACTAGGAGTAAAAGAAATGAGAAGGCATTAGTGCGGGAGGAATACAAAATAAAAGAACAGGGTTCAGGATAATAGAAGATGGCGATAATGCCACTAAGACTCAAGGGATTACTAGAGTAAAAGAAAATGAGAAGGCATTAGTGAGGAGAAATGACAATAAAAGAACAGGGTTCAGGATAATAGAAGATGGCGATAATGCCACTAAGACTCAAGGGATTACTAGGAGTAAAAGAAAATGAGAAGGCATTAGTGAGGAGAAATGACAATAAAAGAACAGGTTCATGATACGAAGATGGCGATAATGCCACTAAGACCCATGGGATTATCAGGAGTAAAAGAAACAGAAGGCATTAGTGAGGAGAAATATACTACAACAGGGTTCAGGATAATAGAAGATGGCGATAATGCCACTAAGACTCAAGGGATTACTAGAGTAAAAGAAAAGAGAAGGGTTAGTGAGGAGAATGACAATAAAAGAACAGGGTTCAGGATAACAGAAGATGAAGACAATGCACCTAAGACTCAAGGGATTGTAGTAAAAGAAAATGAGAAGGCATTAGTGAGGAGAAAGATGACAATAATAGTGGTTCTATAATAGAGACATGTATAATGCCACTAAGACTCAAGGGATTACTAGGAGTAAAAGAAAATGAGAAGGCATTAGTGAGGAAATTATTAATGAACAGGGTTCAGGATAATAGAAGATGGCGACAATGCACCAAGATTCAAAGGGATTACCAGGAGTAAAAAGAAACAGGCATTAGTGAGGAGAAATGACAAAAGAACAGGTTCAGATAGCCGAAGATGGCGATAATGCCACTAAGACTCAAGGGATTACTAGGAGTAAAAGAAAATGAGAAGGCATTAGTGAGGAGAAATGACAATAAAAGAACAGGGTTCAGGATAAGAGAAGATGGCGATAATGCCACTAAGACTCAAGGGATTACTAGAGTAAAAGAAAATGAGAAGGCATTAGTGAGGAGAATGACAATAAAAGAACAGGGTTCAGGATAATAGAAGATGGCGACAATGCACCTAAGACTCAAGGGATTACTAGGAGGTAAAAGAAAATGAGAAGGTATTAGTGAGGAGAAATGACAATAAAAGAACAGGGTTCAGGATAATAGAAGATGGCGATAATGCCACTAAGACTCAAGGGATTACTAGGAGTAAAAGAAAATGAGAAGGCATTAGTGAGGAGAAATGACAATAAAAGAACAATTCAGCAGATATACGAAGATGGCGACAATGCACCTAAGACTCAAGGGCTAGGAGTAAAAGAAAATGAGAAGGCATTAGTGAGGAGAATGACAATAAAAGAACAGGGTTCAGGATAATAGAAGATGGCGATAATGCCACTAAGACTCAAGGGATTACTAGGAGAAAAAGAAAATGAGAAGGCATTAGTAGGAGGAGAATGACAATAAAAGAACAGGGTTCAGGATAATAGAAGATGGCGATAATGCCACTAAGACTCAAGGGATTACTAGGAGTAAAAGAAATGAGAAGGCATTAGTGAGGAGAAAATGACAATATGAACAGTGGTGGTCTGGTGTGATAATAGAAGATGGTGACAACAAAATCAATATTCAAGGGATTACTAGGAAAGAAAATTAGAAGGCATAGTGAGGAGAAATGACAACAAAGAACAGGGTTCAGGATAATAGAAGAGCGATAATGCTACTAAGACTCAAGGATTACTAGGAGGCAGAAAATGAGAAGGCATTAGTGAGGAGAAATGACAATAAAGAACAGGGTTCAGGATAATAGAAGATGGCGATAATGCCAATTAAGACTCAAGGATTGCTGAGTAAAAGAAATGAGAAGGCATTAGTGAGGAGAAATGACAATAAAAGAACAGGGTTCAGGATAATAGAAGATGGCGATAATGCCACTAAGACTCAAGGGATTACTAGGAGTAAAAAGAAATGGAGAAGGCATTAGTGAGGAGAAATGACAATAAAAGAACAGGGTTCAGGATAACAGAAGATGATGAATGCACTCTAAGACTCAAGGGATTACTAGGAGTAAAAGAAAATGAGAAGAATGCAATGAGGAGAAATGACAATAAAAGAACAGGTTCAGATAATAGAAGATACATAATGCCACTACATTCAAGGGATTACTAGAGTAAAAGAAAATGAGAAAGGCATTAGTGAGGAGAAATGACAATAAAAAGAACAGGGTTCAGGATATTAGAAGATGTATGACAATGCACCTAAGACTCAAGGGATTGGCTGAGTAAAAGAAAATGAGAAGGCATTAGTGAGGAGAAATGACAATAAAAGACAACAGGGTTCAGGATAATAGAAGATGGCGATAATGCCACTAAGACTCAAGGGATTACTAGGAGTAAAAGAAAATGAGAAGGTATTGTGTGAGGAGAAATGACAACAAAAGAACAGGAACACAGGATAATAGAAGATACACACTGCAACCAAGATCAAGGGATTGCTGAGGATAAAGAAAATGAGAAGACTTTAGTGAGGAGAAAATGACAATAAAAGAACAGGGTTCAGGATAATAGAAGATGGCGATAATGCCACTAAGACTCAAGGGATTACTAGAGTAAAAGAAAATGAGAAGGTATTAGTGAGGAGAAATGACAATAAAAGAACAGGGTTCAGGATAACAGAAGATGGCGACAATGCACCTAAGACTCAAGGGATTACTAGGAGTAAAAGAAAACAGGGAGAAGCATTAGCAGAGGAGAAATGACACAAAAAGAACAGGGTTCAGGATAATAGAAGATGGCGACAATGCACCTAAGACTCAAGGATTACTAGTAAAAGAAAAATGAGAAGACTTTAGTGAAGGGGAGAAATGAATAAAAGAACAGAGTCCAGATAATAGAAGATGAAGATAATGTTACCAAGACTATGACTACTAGGAGTAAAAGAAAAATGAGAAGGCATTAGTGAGGAGAAATGACAATAAAAGAACAGGTCGTGATAATAGAAGATGGCGACAATGCAATCAAGATCAAGGTGATTTATTGAGAGTAAAAGAAAATGAGAAGGCATTAGTGAGGAGAAATGACAATAAAAGAACAGGGTTCAGGATAATAGAAGATGGCGATAATGCACCTAAGACTCAAGGGATTACTAGAGTAAAAGAAAATGAGAAGGCATTAGTGAGGAGAAATGACAATAAAAACAGGGTTCAGATAATAGAAGATGGCGACAATGCACCTAAGACTCAAGGGATTACTAGAGTAAAAGAAAATGAGAGTATTAGTGAGGAGAAAATGACAATAAAAGAACAGGGTTCAGGATAATAGAAGAGCAAAGAATAATGCACCTAAGACTCAAGGGATTACTAGGAGTAAAAGAAATGAGAAGGCATTAGTGAGGAGAAATGACAATAAAAAGAAATAGGGTTCAGGATAACAGAAGATGGCGACAATGCACCTAAGACTCAAGGGATTACTAGGAGTAAAAGAAAATGAGAAGGCATTAGTGAGGAGAAATGACAATAAAAGAACAGGGTTCAGATAACAGAAGATATATAATGCATCTAAGACTCAAGGGATTACTAGGAGTAAAAGAAATGAGAAGATTCTAGTGAGGAGAACACAATAAAAAGAAGAAAATTTATATAACCTAGAAGATGGCGACAATGACCTAGATCAAGGGATTACTAGGAGTAAAAGAAATGAGAAGGCATTGGGAGAGAAATGACAATAAAAAGAAACAGGTTCAGGATAATAGAAGATGGCGACAATGCACCTAAGACTCAAGGGATTACTAGAGTAAAAGAAAAAACTAGAAGGCATTAGTGAGGAGAAATGACAATAAAAGAACAGGGTTCAGGATAATAGAAGATGGCGACAATGCACCTAAGACTCAAGGGATTACTAGGAGTAAAAGAAAATGAGAAGGCATTAGTGAGGAGAAATGACAATAAAAGAACAGGTATTCAGGATAATGAAGATAACATAATGCACCTAAGACTCAAGGGATTACTAGGAGTAAAAGAAAATGAGAAAAGAACAGAGAGAAATGACAATAAAAATATTACATTCAGATAACAGAAGATGGCGACAATGCACCTAAGACTCAAGGGATTGCTGATGAAAGAAAATGAGAAGGCATTAGTGAGGAGAAATGACAATAAAAGAACAGGGTTCAGGATAACAGAAGATGGCGACACAAATCTAAGACTCAAGGGATTACTAGAGTAAAAGAAAATGAGAAGGCTATTAGTGAGGAGAAATGACAATAAAAGAACAGGGTTCAGGATAATAGAAGATGGCGACAATGCAATCTAAGACTCAAGGGATTACTAGGAGTAAAAAAAGAAAATGAGAAGGCATTAGTGAGGAGAAATGACAATAAAAGAACAGGGTTCAGGATAATAGAAGATGGCGACAATGCAATCAAGACTCAAGAGATCATTAGGAGTAAAAGAAAATGAGAAGGCATTAGTGAGGAGAAATGACAATAAAAAGAACAGGGTTCAGGATAATAGAAGATGGCGACAATGCACCTAAGACTCAAGGGATTACTAGAGTAAAAAAAGAAATGCAGAAGGCATTAGTGAGGAGAAATGACAATAAAAAGAACAGGGTTCAGGATAATAGAAGATATGACAATGCACCTAAGACTCAAGGGATTACTAGAAAAGAAAAAACAGAAGGGAGTATTGAAAGATGGAGAAATGATAATAAAAGAACAGGGTTCAGGATAATAGAAGATGGCGATAATGCCACTAAGACTCAAGGGATTACTAGGAGTAAAAGAAAATGAGAAGGCATTAGTGAGGAGAAATGACAATAAAAGAACAGGGTTCAGGATAATAGAAGATGGCGACAATGCCACTAAGACTCAAGGGATTACTAGGAGTAAAAGAAATGATAGTACTGATGAGGAGAAATGACAATAAAAGAACAGGGTTCAGGATAATAGAAGATGGCGACAATGCACCTAAGACTCAAGGGATTACTAGGAGTAAAAGAAAATGAGAAGACTTTAGTGAGGAGAAATGACAATAAAAGAAAAATTGAAGATGAAGATGGCGACAATGCACCTAAGACTCGCGATTACTAGAGTAAAAGAAAATGAGAAGACTAGTGAGGAGAATATAATAAAAGAACAGGGTTCAGGATAACAGAAGATGGCGACAATGCACCTAAGACTCAAGGGATTACTAGAGTAAAAGAAAATGAGAAAACTTTAGTGAGAAGAAATGACAATAAAGAACAGGGTTCAGGATAACAGAAGATGGCGACAATGCACCTAAGACTCAAGGGATTACTAGAGTAAAAGAAAATGAGAAAACTTTAGTGAGAAGAAATGACAATAAAAGAACAGGGTTCAGGATAATAGAAGATGGCGACAATGCACCTAAGACTCAAGGGATTACTAGAGTAAAAGAAAATGAGAAGACTTTAGTGAGGAGAAATGACAATAAAAGAACAGGGTTCAGGATAATAGAAGATGGCGACAATGCACCTAAGACTCAAGGATTACTAGGAGTAAAAGAAAATGAGAAGGCATTAGTGAGGAGAAATGACAATAAAAGAACAGGGTTCAGGATAATAGAAGATGGCGACACAGCACCTAAGACTCAAGGGATTACTAGGAGAAAAGAAAATGAGAAGGCATTAGTGAGGAGAAATGACAATAAAAGAACAGGGTTCAGGATAATAGAAGATGGCGATAATGCCACTAAGACTCAAGGGATTACTAGAGTAAAAGAAAATGAGAAGGCATTAGTGAGGAGAAATGATAATAAAAAGAACAGGGCTAGGATAACAGAAGATGGCGACAATGCACCTAAGACTCAAGGGATTACTAGAGTAAAAGAAAATGAGAAGGCATTAGCAGTGAGAAATGACAATAAAAGAACAGGGTTCAGGATAATAGAAGATGGCGACAATGCCACTAAGACTCAAGGGATTACTAGGAGTAAAAGGAAATGAGAAGGCATTAGTGAGGAGAAATGACAATAAAAGAACAGGGTTCAGGATAATAGAAGATGGCGACAATGCACCGACTCAAGGGATTACTAGGAGTAAAAGAAAATGAGAAGGCATTAGTGAGGAGAAATGACAATAAAAGAACAGGGTTCAGGATAATAGAAGATGGCGACAATGCACCTAAGACTCAAGGGATTACTAGGAGGAAGAGAAAATGAGAAGGCATTAGTGAGGAGAAAAATGACAATAAAAGAACAGGGTTCAGGATAATAGAAGATGGCGACAATGCCACTAAGACTCAAGGGTTTACTAGGAGTAAAAGAAATGAGAAGGCATTAGTGAGGGAGAAATGACAATAAAAGAACAGGGTTCAGGATAATAGAAGATGGCGACAATGCACCTAAGACTCAAGGATTACTAGGAGTAAAAGAAAATGAGAAGGCATTAGTGAGAGAAATGACAATAAAAGAACAGGGTTCAGGATAATAGAAGATGGCGACAATGCACCTAAGACTAAGGGATTACTAGGAGTAAAAGAAAATGAGAAGGCATTAGTGAGGAGAAATGACAGCCTAAAGAACAGGGTTCAGGATATAGCTAACATATAGACAATGCACCTAAGACTCAAGTGACTACTAGAGTAAAAGAAAACAGGAAGGCATTAGTGAGGAGAAATGACAATAAAAGAACAGGGTTCAGGATAATAGAAGATGGCGACAATGCACCTAAGACTCAAGGGATTACTAGGAGTAAAAGAAAATGAGAAGGCATTAGTATATAAAAATGACAATAAAAGAACAGGGTTCAGACAATAGAAGATGGCGACAATGCACCAGATATTCAAGGGATTACTAGGAGTAAAAGAAAATGAGAAGGCATTAGTGAGGAGAAATGACAATAAAAAATAACAGGTTCAGATAATAGAAGATGGCGACAATGCCACTAAGACTCAAGGGATTACTAGAGTAAAAAGAAATGAAGGCATTAGTGAGGAGAAATGACAATAAAAGAACAGGGTTCAGGATAATAGAAGATGGCGATAATGCCACTAAGACTCAAGGGATTACTAGGAGTAAACAAGAAAATGAGAGAAGGCATTAGTGAGGAGAAATGACAATAAAAAGAACAGGGTTCAGGATAATAGAAGATGGCGACAATGCACCTAAGACTAAGGGGATTACTAGGAGTAAAAGAAAATGAGAAGGCATTAGTGAGGAGAAATGACAATAAAAAGAACAGGGTTCAGGATAATAGAAGATGGCGACAATGCACCTAAGACTCAAGGGATTACTAGGAGTAAAAAGAAAATGAGAAGGCATTAGTGAGGAGAAATGACAATAAAAGAACAGGGTTCAGGATAATAGAAGATACATAATGCCACTAAGACTCAAGGGATTAGGAGTAAAGAAAATGAGAAGGCATTAGTGAGGAGAAATGACAATAAAAGAACAGGGTTCAGGATAATAGAAGATGGCGATAATGCCACTAAGACTCAAGGGATTACTAGGAAAGAAAAAGAAAATGAGAAGGCATTATGTGAGGAGAAATGACAATAAAAGAGCAGGGTTCAGATAATAGAAGATAAGAAATGCACCTAAGACTCAAGGGATTACTAGAGTAAAAGAAAATGAGAAGGCATTAGCGAGGAGAAATGACAATAAAAGAACAGGGTTCAGGATAATAGAAGATGGCGACAATGCCACTAAGACTCAAGGGATTACTAGGAGTAAAAGAAATAGAGAAGGCATTAAAGAGAAATGACAATAAAGAACAGGTTCAGGATACAGATATGACAATGGTCAAGACTAAGGATACATTAGAGTAAAAGAAAATGAGAAGACTTTAGTGAGGAGAATGATGAAGAAAAGAAAAGAGTGTTCAGATAACAGAAGATGTGGCGATAATGCCACTAAGACCTCAAGGGATTACTAGGAGTAAAAGAAAAATGAGAGAAGGCATTAGTGAGGAGAAATGACAATAAAAGAACAGGGTTCAGGATAATAGAAGATGGCGACAATGCACCTAAGACTCAAGGGATTACTAGAGTAAAAGAAAATGAGAAGGCATTAGTGAGAGAAATGACAATAAAAGAACAGGGTTCAGGATAATAGAAGATGGCGACAATGCACCTAAGACTCAAGGGATTACTAGGAGTAAAAAGAAAATGAGAAGGCATTAGTGAGGAGAAATGACAATAAAAGAACAGGGTTCAGATAATAGAAGATGGCGACAATGCCACTAAGACTCAAGGGATTACTAGGAGTAAAAGAAAATGAGAAGGCATTAGTGAGGAGAAATGACAATAAAAGAACAGGGTTCAGATAATAGAAGATGGTGATAATGCCACTAAGACTCAAGTGGGATTACTAGGAGTAAAAGAAAATGAGAAGGCATTAGTGAGGAGAAATGACAATAAAAGAACAGGGTTCAGGATAATAGAAGATGGCGATAATGCCACTAAGACTCAAGGGATTACTAGGATAAAAGAAAATGAGAAGGCATTAGTGAGGAGAAATGACAATAAAAGAACAGGGTTCAGGATAATAGAAGATGGCGATAATGCCACTAAGACTCAAGGGATTACTAGGAGTAAAAGAAAATGAGAAGGCATTAGTGAGGAGAAATGACAATAAAAGAACAGGGTTCAGGATAATAGAAGATGGCGATAATGCACCTAAGACTCAAGGGATTACTAGAGTAAAAAAAGAAATGAGAAGGCATTAGTGAGGAGAAATGACAAAAGAACAGGTTCAGGAGGAAGAGAAGATAAGACAATGTAACCAAGACTCAAGGGATTACTAGGAGTAAAAGAAAATGAGAAGGCATTAGTGAGGAGAAATGACAATAAAAATGTTTTAGGGTTCAGATAACAGAAGATGGCGATAATGTATCCAGAAGACTCAAGGGATTACTAGGAGTAAAAGAAAATGAGAAGGCATTAGTGAGGAGAAACATAATAAAAGAACAGGGTTCAGGATAATAGAAGATGGCGACACAATGCACCTAAGACTCAAGGGATTACTAGAGTAAAAGAAAATGAGAAGGAATAGTGAGGAGAAATGACAATAAAAGAACAGGGTTCAGGATAATAGAAGATGGCGACAATGCACCTAAGACTCAAGGATTACTAGAGTAAAAGAAAAATGAGAAGGGCATTAGTGAGGAGAAATGACAATAAAAGAACAGGGTTCAGGATAATAGAAGATGGCGACAATGCACCTAAGACTCAAGGGATTACTAGGAGGAAGAAAATGAGAAGGTATTAGTGAGGAGAAATGACAATAAAGAACAGGGTTCAGGATAATAGAAGATGGCGACAATGCACCTAAGACTCAAGGGATTACTAGGAGTAAAAGAAAATGAGAAGGTAATAGTGAGGGAGAAAATGACAATAAAAGAACAGGGTTCAGGATAATAGAAGATGGCGATAATGCCACTAAGACTCAAGGGATTACTAGGAGTAAAAGAAAATGAGAAGGCATTAGTGAGGAGAAATGACAATAAAAGAACAGGGTTGTGATAATAGAAGATACATAATGCCACTAAGACTCAAGGGGATTACTAGGAGTAAAAGAAAATGAGAAGTCATTAGTGAGGAGAAATGACAATAAAAGAACAGGGTTCAGGATAATAGAAGATGGCGACAATGTGCACCTAAGACTCAAGGGATTGAAGCCACGTGGAGTAAAAGAAAATGAGAAGGCATTAGTGAGGAGAATGACAATAAAAGAACAGGAATCAGAGAAGAGAGATGATGACAATGTCACTAAGACTCAAGGATTACTAGGAGTAAAAGAAAATGAGAAGGCATTAGTGAGGAGAATGACAATAAAAGAACAGGGTTCAGGATAATAGAAGATGGCGATAATGCCACTAAGACTCAAGGGATTACTAGGAGTAAAAGAAATGAGAAGGCATTAGTGAGGAGAAATGACAATAAAAGAACAGGGTTCAGGATAATAGAAGATGGCGATAATGCACCTAAGACCTTTAGCGGGGATTACCAGAGTAAAAGAAAATGAGAAGGCATTAGTGAGGAGAAATGACAATAAAAGAACAGGGTTCAGGATAATAGAAGATGGCGACAATGCACCTAAGACTCAAGGGATTACTAGGAGTAAAAGAAAATGGGAAGACTTTAGTGAGGAGAAATGACAATAAAAGAACAGGGTTCAGGATAATAGAAGATGGCGACAATGCACCTAAGACTCAAGGGATTACTAGGAGTAAAAGAAAATGAGAAGGTATTAGTGAGGAGAAATGACAATAAAAGAACAGGGTTCAGGATAATAGAAGATGGCAAGATAATGCACCTAAGACTCAAGGGATTACTAGGAGTAAAAGAAAATGAGAAGGCATTAGTGAGGAGAATGACAATAAAAGAACAGGGTTCAGGATAATAGAAGATGGCGATAATGCACCTAAGACTCAAGGGATTACTAGGAGTAAAAGAAAATGAGAAGGCATTAGTGAGGAGAAATGACAATAAAAGAACAGGGTTCAGGATAATAGAAGATGGCGATAATGCACCTAAGACTCAAGGGATTACTAGGAGTAAAAGAAAATGAGAAGGCATTAGTGAGGAGAAATGACAATAAAAGAACAGGGACTAGAGATAATAGAAGATGATGATAATGCCACTAAGACTCAAGGGATTACTAGAACAAAAGAAAATGAGAAGGACCAGTGAGGAGAAATGACAATAAAAGAACAGGGTTCAGGGTAACAGAAGATGGCGATAATGCCACTAAGACTCAAGGGATTACTAGGAGTAAAAGAAAATGAGAAGGCATTAGTGAGGAGAAATGACAATAAAAGAACAGGGTTCAGGATAATAGAAGATGGCGACAATGCACCTAAGACTCAAGGGATTACTAGAGAAAAGAATGAGAAGGCATTAGTGAGGAGAAATGACAATAAAAGAACAGGGTTCAGGATAATAGAAGATGGCGATAATGCCACTAAGACTCAAGGGATTACTAGGAGAAGAAAATGAGAAGGCATTAGCAGAGAAATGACAATAAAAGAACAGGGTTCAGATAATAGAAGATGGCGATAATGTAATCAAGATATTCAAGGGATACTAGGAGTAAAAGAAAATGAGAAGGCATTAGTGATAGAAATGACAATAAAAAGAACAGGTTCAGGATAACAGAAGATGGCGACAATGCCACTAAGACTCTAAGGGATTACTAGGAGAAAGGAACAGAAGGCATTAGTGAGGAGAAATGACAATAAAAGAACAGGGTTCAGGATAATAGAAGATGGCGATAATGCCACTAAGACTCAAGGGATTACTAGGAGTAAAAGAAAATGAGAAGGCATTGAAGAAAGAATGACAATAAAAGAACAGGGTTCAGGATAATAGAAGATGGCGATAATGCCACTAAGACTCAAGGGATTACTAGAGTAAAAGAAATGAGAAGAGCTAGTGAGGAGAAATGACAATAGTGAACAGGTTCAGGATAATAGAAGATGGCGATAATGCACCTAAGACTCATGATGTATTAGAGTAAAAGAAAATGAGAAGGCATTAGTGAGGAGAAATGACAATAAAAGAAGAGAGTTCAGGATATGAAGATGGCGATAATGCACCTAAGACTTCAGGGATTACTAGGAGTAAAGAAAAATGAGAAGGCATTAGTGAGGAGAACAGATAATAAAAGAACAGGGTTCAGGATAGAAGAGAAGGACAATGTTACTAAGACTCAAGGGATTACTAGGGAGTAAAGAAAAATGAGAAGGCATTAGTGAGGAGAAATGACAATAAAAGAACAGGGTTCAGGATAATAGAAGATGGCGATAATGCCACTAAGACTCAAGGGATTACTAGGAGTAAAAGAAAATGAGAAGGCATTAGTGAGGAGAAATGACAAAAGAACAGGGTTCAGGATAATAGAAGATGGCGATAATGCCACTAAGACTCAAGGGATTACTAGGAGTAAAAGAAAAATGAGAAGGCATTAGTGAGAAGAAAATGACAATAAAAGAACAGGGTTCAGGATAATAGAAGATGGCGACAATGCCACTAAGACTCAAGGGATTACTAGGAGTAAAAGAAATGAGAAGGCATTAGTGAGAAGAAATGACAATAAAAGAAGAACAGGGTTCAGGAGAAGAGAAGATATGACAATGCCACTAAGACTAAGGATTACTAGAGTAAAAGAAAATGAGAAGGCATTAGTGAGGAGAAATGACAATAAAAGAACAGGGTTCAGGATAATAGAAGATGGCGACAATGCACCTAAGACTCAAGGGATTACTAGGAGTAAAAGAAAATGAGAAGGCATTAGTGAAGAGAAGGCAATAAAAGAACAGGTTCAGGATATAAGATAAGACAATGCAGTCCTAGAGATCAAGGGATTACTAGAGTAAAAGAAATGAGAAGACAAGAGAGAAATGACAATAAAAGAACAGTGTTCAGGATAATAGAAGATACACAATGCACCTAAGACTCAGTTATTACTAGGGAGTAAAAGAAAATGAGAAGGCAATATAGAGAAGAAATGTCCAATAAAAGAACAGGGTTCAGGATAATAGAAAGATGGCGATAATGCCACTAAGACTCAAGGGATTACTAGGAGTAAAAGAAATGAGAAGGCATTAGTGAGAGAAATGACAATAAAAGAACAGGGTTCAGGATAATAGAAGATGGCGATAATGCCACTAAGACTCAAGGGATACTAGGAGTAAAGAAAAATGAGAAGGCATTAGTTAGAAGAATGACAATAAAAGAACAGGGTTCAGGATAATAGAAGATGGCGACAATGCCACTAAGACTCAAGGGATTACTAGGAGTAAAAGAAAATGAGAAGGCATTAGTGAGAAGAAATGACAATAAAAAGAACAGTGGGTTCAGGATATGAAGATGGCGATAATGCCACTAAGACTCAAGGGATTACTAGGAGTAAAAGAAAATGAGAAGGCATTAGTGAGGAGAATGATAATAAAAGAACAGGGTTCAGGATAATAGAAGATGGCGACAATGCACCTAAGACTCAAGGGATTACTAGGAGTAAAAGAAAATGAGAAGGCATTAGTGAGGAGAAATGACAATAAAAGAACAGGGTTCAGGATAATAGAAGATGGCGACAATGCACCTAAGACTAAGGGATTACTAGGAGTAAAAGAAAATGAGAAGGCATTAGTGAGGAGAAATGACAATAAAAGAACAGGGTTCAGGATAACAGAAGATGGCGATAATGCACCTAAGACTCAAGGGATTACTAGGAGTAAAAGAAAATGAGAAGGCATTAGTGAGGAGAAATGACAATAAAAAGAACAGGTTCAGGATAATAGAAGATGAAGACAACAACTAAGACTCAAGGGATTACTAGGAGTAAAAGAAAATTAGAAGGCATTAGTGAGGAGAAATGACAATAAAAGAACAGGGTTCAGATAAATAGAAGATGGCGACAATGTCCAAGACTCAAGGGATTACTAGAGTAAAAAGAAAATGAGAAGGCATTAGTGAGGAGAAATGACAATAAAAGAACAGGGTTCAGGATAATAGAAGATGGCGACAATGCACCTAGACCTAAGGGATTACTAGGGAGTAAAAGAAATGAGAAGGCATTAGTGAGGAGAAACACAATAAAAGAATAGAAGTTCAGGATAATAGAAGATGGCGACAATGCACCTAAGACCTAAGGGATTACTAGGAGTAAAAGAAAATGAGAAGGCATTAGTGAGGAGAAATGACAATAAAGAACAGGGTTCAGGATAATAGAAGATGGCGACAATGCCACTAAGACTCAAGGGATTACTATGAGTAAAAGAAAAAATGAGAAGGCATTAGTGAGAGAAATGACAATACAAGAATATGTCTTAGATAATAGAAGATGCAGTGACAATGCACCTAAGACTCAAGGGATTAATAGAGAAAAGAAATGAGAAGGCATTAAAGAGAGAACATGAAGAAAAGAACAGGGTTCAGGATAATAGAAGATGGCGACAATGCACCTAAGACTCAAGGGATGGCTGAGAAAGAAATGAGAAGGCATTAGTGAAGAGAAATGACAATAAAAGAACAGGGTTCAGGATAATAGAAGATGGCGACAATGCACCTAAGACTCCAAGGGATTACTAGAGTAAAAGAAAATGAGAAGGCATTAGTGAGGAGAAATGACAATAAAAGAACAGGGTTCAGGATAATAGAAGATGGCGACAATGCACCTAAGACTCAAGGGATTACTAGAGTAAAAGAAAATGAGAAGGCATTAGTGAGGAGAAATGACAATAAAAGAACAGGGTTCAGGATAATAGAAGATGGCGACAATGCCACTAAGAATTAAGGATTTATTAGGAGTAAAAGAAAATGAGAAGGCATTAGTGAGGAGAAATGACAATAAAAGAACAGGGTTCAGGATACAGAAGATGGGACATGGGTCACACCTAAGACTCAAGGGATTACTAGGATAAAGAAAATGAGAAGGCATTAGTGAGGAGAAATGACAAATAAAAGAACAGGTTCAGGATAATAGAAGAGCAAGTGACACACCAAGCTAAGACTCAAGGGATTACTAGGAGTAAAAGAAAATGAGAAGGCATTAGTGAGAAGAAATGACAATAAAAGAACAGGGTTCAGATAATAGAAGATGGCGACAATGCATGACCAAGGGATGAGCAAAGAAAATGAGAAGGCATTAGTGAGGAGAAATGACAATAAAAGAACAGGGTTCAGGATAATAGAAGATGGCGACAATGCACCTAAGACTCAAGGGATTACTAGGATAAAGAAAATGAGAAGGCATTAGTGAGGAGAAATGACAATAAAAGAACAGGGTTCAGGATAATAGAAGATGGCGACAATGTAACCTAAGACTCAAGGGAGCTAGGAGTAAAAGAAAATGAGAAGGCATTAGTGAGGAGAAATGACAATAAAAAGAACAGGGTTCAGGATAACAAGATGGCGATAATGCCACGAAGACTCAAGGGATTACTAGAGTAAAAGAAAATGAGAAGGCATTAGTGAGGAGAAATGACAATAAAAGAACAGGGTTCAGGATAATAGAAGATGGCGACAATGCACCTAAGACTCAAGGGATTACTAGGAGTAAAAGAAAATGAGAAGGCATTAGTGAGGAGAAATGACAATAAAAGAACAGGGTTCAGGATAATAGAAGATGGCGACAATGCACCTAAGACTCAAGGGATTACTAGGAGTAAAAGAAAATGAGAAGACTTTAGTGAGGAGAAATGACAATAAAAGAACAGGGTTCAGATAATAGAAGATGGCGACAATGCACCTAAGACTCAAGGGATTACTAGGAGTAAAAGAAAATGAGAAGGCATTAGTGAGGAGAAATGACAATAAAAGAACAGGGTTCAGATAATAGAAGATGGCGACAATGCACCTAAGACTCAAGGGATTACTAGGAGAAAGAAATGAGAAGGCATTAGTGAGGAGAAATGACAATAAAAGAACAGGGTTCAGGATAATAGAAGATGGCGACAATGCCACTAAGACTCAAGGGATTACTAGGAGTAAAAGAAAATGAGAAGGCATTAGTGAGGAGAAGGACAATAAACAGTAGGTTCAGGATAATTGAAGATGGCGACAATGTACCTAAGACTCAAGGGATTACTAGGAGTAAAAGAAAATGAGAAGGCATTAGTGAGGAGAAATGACAATAAAAGAACAGGGTTCAGAGAAGGAGAAAGACAAGGACACTACTATCAAGACCTAAGGACATTAGAGTAAAAGAAAATGAGAAGGCATTAGTGAGGAGAAATGACAATAAAAAGAACAGGGTTCAGGATAATAGAAGATGACAATGCACCTAAGACTCAAGGGATTACTAGAGTAAAAGAAAATGAAGGCATTAGTGAGGAGAAATGACAATAAAAGAATAGAAACCAGGATATGAAGAGGACAAATGCACCTAAGACTCAAGGGATTACTAGGAGTAAATGAGGGCATTAGTGAGGAGAAATGACAATAAAGAACAGGGTTCAGGATAATAGAAGATGGCGACAATGCACCTAAGACTCAAGGGATTACTAGGAGTAAAAGAAAATGAGAAGGCATTAGTGAGGAGAAATGACAATAAAAGAACAGGGTTCAGGATAATAGAAGATGGCGACAATGCCACTAATCAAGGATTACTAGGAGTAAAAAGAAATGAGAAGGCATTAGTGAGGAGAAATGACAATAAAAGAACAGGGTTCAGGATAATAGTTAATGACAATGTCACTTAAGACTCAAGGGATTACTAGAGTAAAAGAAATGAGAAGGCATTAGGGGAGGAGAAATGACAATAAAAGAACAGGGTTCAGGATAATAGATGGCGACAATGCACCTAAGACTCAAGGGATTACTAGAGTAAAAGAAAATGAGAAGGCATTAGTGAGGAGAAATGACAATAAAAGAACAGGAAACCAGGATAGAATAGATGGCGACAATACTACTAAGACTCAAGGGATTACTAGGAGTAAAAGAAAATGAGAAGGCATTAGTGAGGAGAAATGACAATAAAAGAATAGAATGTAGAGACAGAAGATGATAAACCACTAAGACTCAAGGGATTACTAGGAGTAAAAGAAAATGAGAAGGCATTAGTGAGGAGAAATGACAATAAAAGAACAGGGTTCAGGATAATAGAAGATGGCGACAATGCCACTAAGACTCAAGGGATTACTAGGAGTAAAAGAAAAAATGAGAAGGCATTAGAGAGAAATGATGGCTAAAGAACAGGGTTCAGGATAATAGAAGATGGCGACAATGCACCTAAGACTCAAGGGATTACTAGGAGCAAAAGAAAATGAGAAGGCATTAGTGAGGAGTAAATGACAATAAAAGAACAGGGTTCAGGATAATAGAAGATGGCGACAATGCACCTAAGACTCAAGGGATTACTAGAGTAAAAGAAATGAGAAGGCATTAGTGAGGGAG
Source organism: Ascarosepion bandense (assembly GCA_037127315.1). NCBI lineage: Eukaryota > Metazoa > Mollusca > Cephalopoda > Sepiida > Sepiidae > Ascarosepion > Ascarosepion bandense. The sequence continues at coordinate 23,786 of JBBBDQ010014586.1, forward strand.
AAATGATACAAAAGAACAGGGTTCAGATATTAGAGAAGATGACAATGCACCTACACCAAGGGATTACTAGGAGTAAAAGAAAATGAGAAAATAGAAAGAGGAGAAATGAATAAAAGAACAGGGTTCAGGATAATAGAAGATGAAGACAATGCCACTAAGACTCAAGGGATTACTAGGAGTAAAAGAAAATGAGAAGGCATTAGTGAGGAGAAATGACAATAAAAGAACAGGGTTCAGGATAGAAGATGGCGACAATGCACCTAAGACTCTCAAGGGATTACTAGAGTAAAAGAAAAATGAGAAGGCATTAGTGAGGAGAAATGACAATAAAAGAACAGGGTTCAGGATAATAGAAGATGGAAAGACAATGCCACTAAGACTCAAGGATTACTAGGAGTAAAAGTAAATGAGAAGGCATTAGTGAGGAGAAATGACAATAAAAGAACAGGTTCAGGATAACAGAAGATGGCGACAATGCCACTAAGACTCTATGAGTTACTAGAGTAAAAAGAAAACAGAGAAGGCATTAGTGAGGAGAAATGACAATAAAAGAACAGGGTTCAGGACATTAGAAGATGGCGACAATGCCATCAAGACTCAAGGGATTACTAGGAGTAAAAGAAAATGAGAAGGCATTAGTGAGGAGAAATGACAATAAAAGAACAGGGTTCAGGATAACAGAAGATGGCGACAATGCACCTAAGACTCAAGGGATTACTAGGAGTAAAAGAAAATGAGAAGGCATTAGGCAGGAGAAATGACAATAAAAAGAAGAAAATTAGTGATACCGAAGATGGCGACAATGCACCTAAGACTCAAGGGATTACTAGAGTAAAAGAAAATGAGAAGGCATTAGTGAGGAGAAATGACAATAAAAGAACAGGGTTCAGGATAATAGAAGATGATAAATGCACCCAGATCCCAAGGGATTGTATAAAAGAAAATGAGAAGGCATTAGTGAGGAGAATGACAATAAAAGAACAGGCTCAGGATAATAGAAGATGGCGACAATGCACCTAAGACTCAAGGGATTACTAGAGTAAAAGAAAATGAGAAGGCATTAGTGAGGAGAAATGACAATAAAAGAACAGGGTTCAGGATAGAAGATGGCGACAATGCACCTAAGACTCAAGGGATTACTAGAGTAAAAGAAAATGAGAAGGCATTAGTGAGAGAATGACAATAAAAAGAAGGTCTACATAATAGAAGATACACAATGCACCTAAGACTCAAGGGATTACTAGAGTAAAAGAAATGAGAAGAAATAGTGAGAGAAATGACAATAAAAGAACAGGGTTCAGGATATATGAAGATGGCGACAATGCACCTAAGACTCAAGGGATTACTAGGAGTAAAAGAAAATGAGAAGGCATTAGTGAGGAGAAATGACAATAAAAGAACAGGGTTCAGGATAATAGAAGATGGCGACAATGCCACTAAGACTCAAGGGATTACTAGGAGTAAAAGAAAATGAGAAGGCATTAGTGAGGAGAAATGACAATAAAAGAACAGGTTCATAGATACAATAGAAGATGGCGACAATGCCACTAAGACTCAAGGGATTACTAGGAGAAATGAAGGTACAGGTGAGGAGAAATGACAATAAAAGAACAGGGTTCAGGATAATAGAAGATGGCGACAATGCCACTAAGACTCAAGGGATTACTAGAGTAAAAGAAAATGAGAAGGCATTAGTGAGGAGAAATGACAATAAAAGAACAGGGTTCAGGATAATAGAAGATGGCGATAATGCCACTAAGACTCAAGGGGAGCCACAGATATGAATGAGAAGGCATTAGTGAGGAGAAATGACAATAAAAGAACAGGGTTCAGGATAATAGAAGATGGCGACAAGCATTAGAGATCTCAAGGGATTACTAGGAGTAAAAGAAAATGAGAAGGCATTAGTGAGGAGAAATGACAATAAAAGAACAGGGTTCAGGATACGAAGATACATAAATGCTACTAAGACTCAAGGGATTACTAGGAGTAAAGAAAACAGGGCTTAGTGAGGAGAAATGACAATAAAAGAACAGGGTTCAGGATAATAGAAGATGGCGACAATGCACCTAAGACTCAAGGGATTACTAGGAGTAAAAGAAAATGAGAAGGCATTAGTGAGGAGAAATGACAATAAAAGAACAGGGTTCAGGATAATAGAAGATGGCGACAATGCACCTAAGACTCAAGGGATTACTAGAGTAAAGAATGAGAAGGCATTAGTGAGGAGAAATGACAATAAAAGAACAGGGTTCAGGATAATAGAAGATGGCGACAATGCACCTAAGACTCAAGGGATTACTAGGAGTAAAAGAAAATGAGAAGGCATTAGTGAGGAGAAATGACAATAAAAGAACAGGGTTCAGGATAATAGAAGATGGCGACAATGCCACTAAGACTCAAGGGATTACTAGGAGTAAAAGAAAACAGAAGGCATTAGTGAGGAGAATGACAATAAAAGAACAGGGTTCAGGATAATAGAAGATGGCGACAATGCCACTAAGACTCAAGGGATTACTAGAGCAAGAAAATGAGAAGCAAGAAGAAGAGGAGAAAAATGACAATAAAAAGAACAGGGTTCAGGATAATAGAAGAGATGGCGACAATGCCACTAAGACTCAAGGGATTACTAGGAGTAAAAGAAAATGGAGAAGGCATTAGTGAGGAGAAATGACAATAAAAGAACAGGGTTCAGGACAATAGAAGATGGCGACAATGCACCTAAGACTCAAGGGATTACTAGGAGTAAAAGAAAATGAGAAGGCATTAGTGAGGAGAAATGACAATAAAAGAACAGGGTTCAGGATAATAGAAGATGGCGACAATGCACCTAAGACTCAAGGGATTACTAGGAGTAAAAGAAAATGAGAAGGCATTAGTGAGGAGAAATGACAATAAAAAGAACAGGGTTCAGGATAATAGAAGATGGCGACAATGCCACTAAGACTCAAGGGATTACTAGAGTAAAAGAAAATGAGAAGGCATTAGTGAGGAGAAATGACAATAAAAGAACAGGGTTCAGGATAACAGAAGATGGCGACAATGCACCTAAGACTCAAGGGATTACTAGAGTAAAAGAAAATGAGAAGGCATTAGTGAGGAGAAATGACAATAAAAGAACAGGGTTCAGGATAACAGAAGATGGCGACAATGCACCTAAGACTCGAGGATTAATAGAGTAAAAGAAAAGAGAAGGCATTAGTGAGGAGAAGATGAAGAAAAGAACAGGGTTCAGGATAATAGAAGATGGCGATAATGCCACTAAGACTCAAGGGATTACTACTAGAGTAAAAGAGAAAACAGAAGGCATTAGTGAGGAGAAATGACAATAAAAGAATGAGGTTCAGATAATAGAAGATGGCGACAATGCACTAAGACTCAAGGGATTACTAGGAGTAAAAGAAAATGAGAAGGCATTAGTGAGGAGAATGACAATAAAAGAACAGGGTTCAGGATAATAGAAGATGGCGACAATGCCACTAAGACTCAAGGGATTACTAGAGTAAAAGAAAATGAGAAGGCATTAGTGAGGAGAAATGACACAAAAGAACAGGGTTCAGGATAATAGAAGATGGCGACAATGCCACTAAGACTCCAAGGGATTACTAGGAGTAAAAGAAAATGAGAAGGCATTAGTGAGGAGAAATGACAATAAAGAACAGGGTTCAGGATAATAGAAGATGGCGACAATGCCACTAAGACTCAAGGGATTACTAGGAGTAAAAGAAAATGAAGGCATTAGAAGAGGAGAATGACAATAAAGAACAGGGTTCAGAGAAGAGATATGACAAATGCACCTAAGACTCAAGGGATTACTAGAGTAAAAGAAAATGAGAAGGCATTAGTGAGGAGAATGACAATAAAGAACAGGGTTCAGGATAATAGAAGATGGCGACAATGCACTAAGACTCAAGGGTATCATTAGAGTAAAAGAAAATGAGAAGGCATTAGTGAGGAGAAAATGACAATAAAAGAACAGGGTTCAGGATAATAGAAGATGGCGACAATGCACCTAGAGACTTTAAGGGATTACTAGAGTAAAAGAAAAAATGAGATGAAGAGGATAATGACAATAAAAGAACAGGGTTCAGGATAATAGAAGATGGCGACAATGTTAACAAGACTCAAGGGATTACTAGGAGTAAAAGAAAATGAGAAGATCTTAGTGAGGAGAAATGACAATAAAAAGAACAGGGTTCAGGATAATAGAAGATGGCGACAATGCAACTAAGACTCCAGGGATTATAAAAAAGAAAATGAGAAGGCATTAGTGAGGAGAAATGACAATAAAAGAACAGGGTTCAGGATAATAGAAGATGGCGACAATGCCACTAAGACTCCAAGGGATTACTAGGAGTAAAGAAAATGAGAAGGCATTAGTGAGGAGAAATGACAATAAAAGAACAGGGTTCAGGATAATAGAAGATGGCGACAATGCACCTAAGACTCAAGGGATTACTAGGAGTAAAAGAAAATGAGAAGGCATTAGTGAGGAGAAATGACAATAAAAGAACAGGGTTCAGGATAATAGAAGATATTAATAACAAAATCAGAGCCAAGGGATTACTAGGAGTAAAAGAAAATGAGAAGGCATTAGTGAGGAGAAATGACAATAAAAAGAACAGGGTTCAGGATAATAGAAGATGGCGACAATGCCACTAAGACTCAAGGGATTACTAGGAGTAAAGAAAAATGAGAAGACTTTAGTGAGGAGAAACAATAATGAAAGAAGAGGTTCAGGATAATAGAAGATAAGGACAATGTACCTAAGACTCAAGGGATTACTAGGAGTAAAAGAAAATGAGAAGGCATTAGTGAGGAGAAATGACAATAAAAAGAACAGTGGGGGGTTCAGGATAATAGGAGACATGACAATGCTAAGACTCAAGGGATTACTAGGATAAAAAGAAAATGAGAAGGCATTAGTGATAGAGGAAAATGACAATAAAAGAACAGGGTTCAGGATAATAGAAGATACACAATGCACCTAAGACTCAAGGGATTACTAGGAGTAAAAGAAAATGAGAAGGCATTATGAGAGAAATGACAATAAAAGAACAGGGTTCAGGATAATAGAAGATGGCGACAATGCAATCAGACTCAAGGGATTACTAGGAGTAAAAGAAAATGAAGGCATTAGTGAGGAGAAATGACAATAAAAGAACAGGGTTCAGGATAATAGAAGATGGCGACAATGCACCTAAGACTCAAGGATTACTAGGAGTAAAAGAAAATGAGAAGGCATTAGTGAGGAGAAATGACAATAAAAGAAAGAAAATTCAGGATAATAGAAGATGGCGACAATGCACCTAAGACTCAAGGGATTACTAGGAGTAAAAGAAAATGAGAAGGCATTAGTGAGGAGAAATGACAATAAAAGAACAGGGTTCAGGATAATAGAAGATGGCGACAATGCCACTAAGACTCAAGGGATTACTAGAGGTAAAGAAAATGAGAAGGCATTAGTGAGGAGAAATGACAATAAAAGAACAGGGTTCAGGATAATAGAAGATGGCGACAATGCACCTAAGACTCAAGGGATTACTAGGAGCAAGAAAATGAGAAGGCATTAGTGAGGAGAAAATGACAATAAAAGAACAGGGTTCAGGATAATAGAAGATGGCGACAATGCAATCTCCAAGACTCAAGTGATTTTCACTAGGAGTAAAAGAAAATGAGAAGGCATTAGTGAGGAGAAATGACAATAAAAGAACAGGGTTCAGGATAATAGAAGATGGCGACAATGCCACTAAGACTCAAGGGATTACTAGGAGTAAAAAGAAAATGAGAAGACTTTAGTGAGGAGAAATGACAATAAAAGAACAGGGTTCAGGATAATAGAAGATGGCGACAATGCACCTAAGACTCAAGGGACTTACTAGGAGTAAAAGAAAATGAGAAGGCATTAGTGAGGAGAAATGACAATAAAAGAACAGGGTTCAGGATAATAGAAGAGGCGACAACAATAAATTCGCGAGATTAGAGTAAAAGAAAATGAGAAGGCATTAGTGAGGATAGAAATGACAATAAAAGAACAGGGTTCAGGATAATAGAAGATGGCGACAATGCACCTAAGACTCAAGGGATTACTAGAGTAAAAAAAGAAAATGAGAAGGCATTAGTGAGGAGAAATGACAATAAAAAGAACAGGGTTCAGGATAATAGAAGATGGCGACAATGCACCTAAGACTCAAGGGATTACTAGGAGTAAAAGAAAATGAGAAGGCATTAGTGAGGAGAAATGACAATAAAAGAACAGGTTTCAGGATAATAGAAGAGGAGGACAATGCCACTAAATCTCAAGGATTACTAGGAGTAAAAGAAATGAGAAGACTAATAGTGAGGAGAACAGACAATAAAAGAACAGGGTTCAGGATAATAGAAGATGGCGACAATGCACCTAAGACTCAAGGGATTACTAGGAGTAAAAGAAAATGAGAAGGCATTAGTGAGTGTGGTAATGACAATAAAAGAACAGGGTTCAGGATAATAGAAGATGGCGACAATGCCACTAAGACTCAAGGGATTACTAGGAGAAAAGAAAATGAGAAGGCATTAGTGAGGAGAAATGACAATAAAAGAACAGAATTGAGATAATAGAAGATGGCGACAATGCACCAGACTCAAGGGATTACTAGGAGTAAAAGAAATGAGAAGGGTAGATGAAGAGGAGAAATGACAATAAAAGAACAGGGTTCAGGATAATAGAAGATGGCGACAATGCACCTAAGACTCAAGGGATTACTAGGAGTAAAAGAAATGAGAAGGTATTAGTGAGGAGAAATGACAATAAAAGAACAGGGTTCAGACAGAAGATACAATGCACCTAAGACTCAAGGGATTACTAGGAGTAAAAGAAAATGAGAAGGCATTAGTGAGGAGAAATGACAATAAAAAGAACAGGGTTCAGGATAATAGAAGAAGACAATGCAAATCAAGATCAAGGATTACTAGGAGTAAAAGAAAATGAGAAGGCATTAGTGAGGAGAAATGATAATAAAAGAACAGGGTTCAGGATAATAGAAGATGGCGACAATGCCACTAAGACTCAAGGGATTACTAGAGTAAAAGAAAATGAGAAGGCATTAGTGAGGAGAAATGACACAAAAGAACAGGGTTCAGGATAATAGAAGATGGCGACAATGCACCTAAGACTCAAGTGGGATTACTAGAGTAAAAGAAATGAGGAAGGCATTAGTGAGGAGAAATGACAATAAAAGAACAGGGTTCAGGATAGAAGAGGAAGACAATGCACCTAAGACTCAAGGGATTACTAGAGTAAAAAGAAAATGAGAAGGCATTAGTGAGGAGAAATGACAATAAAAGAACAGGGTTCAGGATAATAGAAGATATGACAATGCACCTAAGACTCAAGGGATTGACGAGATGAAAGAAAATGAGAAGGCATTAGTGAGGAGAAATGACAATAAAAGAAATAGTGTTCAGAGCAGAAGACAAGGCGACAATGCACCTAAGACTCAAGGGATTACTAGAGTAAAAGAAAATGAGAAAACTTAGTGAGGAGAAATGACAAAAGAACAGGGTTCAGATAACAGAAGATGGCGACAATGCACCTAAGACTCAAGGGATTACTAGGAGTAAAAGAAAATGAGAAGGCATTAGTGAGAGAAATGACAATAAAAGAACAGGGTTCAGGATAATAGAAGATGGCGATAATGCCACTAAGACTCAAGGGATTACTAGGAGTAAAAGAAAATGAGCAAGATTAGTGAGGAGAATGACAATACAAAAGAACAGGTTCAGGATAATAGAAGATAATAATGCCACTAAGACTCAAGGGATTACTAGGAGAAAAGAAACAGAAGGCATTAGTGAGGAGAAATGACAATAAAAGAACAGGTCAGGATAATAGAAGATGGCGACAATGCACCTAAGACTCAAGGGATTACTAGAGTAAAAGAAAAGCAGAGAAGGCATTAGGAGAGTAGAGAATGACAATAAAAGAACAGGGTTCAGGATAATAGAAGAGCAGACAGTATCAAAAGTACCTAAGACTATAGAGATTTATACTATAGAGTAAAAGAAACAGAGAAGGCATTAGTGAGGAGAAGACAAATAAAGAACAGGGTTCAGGTTAATGAAGACAGCATAATGCACCTAAGACTCAAGGGATTACTAGGAGTAAAAGAAAATGAGAAGGCATTAGTGAGGAGAAATGACAATAAAAGAACAGGGTTCAGGATAATAGAAGATGGCGACAATGCACTAAGACCTTAAGGGATTACTAGAGTAAAAGAAATGAGAAGGCATTAGTGAGGAGAAATGACAATAAAGAACAGGTTCAGAGCAGAAGATGGGAGACAATGCACCTAAGACTCAAGGATTACTAGGGAGTAAAAGAAAAATGAGAAGAAGAGGAGAAATGACAATAAAAGAACAGGTTCAGGATAATAGAAGATGGCGACAATGCACCTAAGACTCAAGGGATTACTAGGAGTAAAAGAAAATGAGAAGGCATTAGTGAGGAAAATGACAATAAAAGAACAGGGTTCAGGATAATAGAAGATAAGGAGAAAACAGACTCAAGGGACTACTAGGAGAAAGAAAATGAGAAGGCATTAGTGAGGAGAAATGACAATAAAAGAAGATAATGAGATAATAGAAGATGGCGACAATGCACCTAAGACTAAGGGATTACTAGGAGAAAAGAAAATGAGGAACTGAAGAAGAACACAACAAAAGAACAGGGTTCAGGATAACAGAAGATGGCGACAATGCACCTAAGACTCAAGGGATTGTTAGGAGTAAAAGAAAATGAGAAGACTTTAGTGAGGAGAAATGACAATAAAAGAACAGGGTTCAGGATAATAGAAGATGGCGACAATGCACCTAAGGCTCAAGGGATTACTAGGGAGTAAAAGAAATAGAGAAGGCATTAGTGAGGAGAAATGACAATAAAAGAACAGGGTTCAGGATAATAGAAGATGGCGATAATGCACCTAAGACTCAAGGGATTACTAGGAGTAAAGAAAATGAGAAGGCATTAGCAGATAGAAATGACAATAAAAGAACAGTTCATATAATAGAAGATGGCGATAATGCACCTAAGACTCAAGGGATTACTAGAGTAAAAGAAAATGAGAAGGCATTAGTGAGGAGAAATGCCAATAAAAGAACAGGGTTCAGGATAATAGAAGATGGCGACAATGCACCTAAGACTCAAGGGATTACTAGGAGTAAAAGAAAATGAGAAGACTTTAGTGAGAAGAAATGACAATAAAAGAACAGGGTTCAGGATAACAGAAGATGGTGACAATGCCACTAAGACTCAAGGATTACTAGGAGTAAAAGAAATGAGAAAACTTTAGTGAGAAGAAATGACAATAAAAGAACAGGGTTCAGGATAATAGAAGATGGCGACAATGCACCTAAGACTCAAGGGATTACTAGAGTAAAAGAAAATGAGAAGACTTTAGTGAGGAGAAATGACAATAAAAGAACAGGGTTCAGGATAATAGAAGATGGCGACAATGCACCTAAGACTCAAGGGATTACTAGGAGTAAAAGGGAAATGAGAAGGCATTAGTGAGGAGAAATGACAATAAAAGAACAGGGTTCAGGATAATAGAAGATGGCGACAATGTACCTAAGACTCAAGGGATTACTAGGAGAAGAAATGAGAAGACTTTAGTGAGAAGAATGAGAACAGAAGAAAGAAGTCAGATAACAGAAGATGCTAATGCCAATAAGAACTCAAGGGATTACTAGGAGTAAAAGAAAATGAGAAAACTTTAGTGAGAAGAAATGACAATAAAAGAACAGGGTTCAGGATAATAGAAGATGGCGACAATGCACCTAAGACTCAAGGGATTACTAGGAGTAAAAGAAATGAGAAGACTTTAGTGAGGAGAAATGACAATAAAAGAACAGGGTTCAGGATAATAGAAGATGGCGACAATGCACCTAAGACTCAAGGGATTACTAGGAGTAAAAGAAAATGAGAAGACTTAGTGAGGAGAAATGACAATAAAAGAACAGGGTTCAGGAGGACACAGACAGCGACAATGCACCTAAGACTCAAGGGATTACTAGGAGTAAAAGAAAATGAGAAGACTTTAGTGAGGAGAAATGACAATAAAAGAACAGGGTTCAAGAAGATAATAGCATACACAATGCACCAGACCTAAGGATTACTAGGAGTAAAAGAAAATGAGAAGTACGATGAGGAGAAAATGACAATAAAAAAAGAACAGGTTCAAAGATAGACACAGATGGCGATAATGCCACTAAGACTCAAGGGATTACTAGGAGTAAAAGAATGGAGGCAAGAAGGCATTAGAGATATAATGACAATACAAAGAACAGGGTTCAGATAATAGAAGATGGCGACAAGTTGCACCTAAGACCTAAGGATTACTAGGAGTAAAAGAAAATGAGAAGACTTTAGGAGAAGAATGGTTACTAAAAGAACAGGGTTCAGGATACCAGAAGATGTTATTAAATGCCACTAGACCAGTGATTAGAGTAAAGAAATGAGAAAACTTTAGTGAGAAGAACACAACAAAGAACAGGCCCTTGAGACACAGAAGATATGGAGCAATGTACCCAAGACTCAAGGGATTACTAGAGTAAAAGAAAATGAGAGAAGACTTTAGTGAGAGACACAATAAAAGAACAGGGTTCAGGATAATAGAAGATGGCGACAATGCACCTAAGACTCAAGGGATTAGCTAGGAGAAAAGAAAAATGAGAAGGCATTAGTGTGATAGAGAAATGACAATAAAAGAAATAGTTCAGATAACAGAAGATGGCGACAATGCACCTAAGACTCAAGGGATTACTAGAGTAAAAGAAAATGAGAAGACTTTAGTGAGAGAAATGACAATAAAAGAACAGGGTTCAGGATAATAGAAGATGGCGACAATGCACCTAAGACTCAAGGGATTACTAGAGCAAAAGAAAATGAGAAGGCATTAGTGAGGAGAAATGACAATAAAAGAACAGGGTTCAGGATAATAGAAGATGGCGATAATGCCACTAAGACTCAAGGGATTACTAGGAGTAAAAGAAAATGAGAAAACTTTAGGGAGGGAGAAATGACAATAAAAAGAACAGGGTTCAGGATAATAGAAGATACAATGCACTAAGACTCAAGGGATTACTAGAGTAAAAAAGAAAATGAGAAGGCATGGTGAGGAGAAATGACAATAAAAGAACAGGTTCAGGATAATAGAAGATGGCGACAATGCACCTAAGACTCAAGGGATTACTAGGAGTAAAAGAAAATGAGAAGACTTTATGAGGAGAAATGACAATAAAAGAACAGGGTTCAGGATAATAGAAGATGGCGACAATGCACCTAAGACTCAAGGGATTTACTAGAGTAAAAGAAAATGAGAAGGCATTAGTGAGGAGAAATGACAATAAAAAGAACAGGTTCAGGGATAGAAGATACATAAATGCACCTAAGACTATAGAGCTACTAGGAGTAAAAGAAACAGAAGACTTTAGTGAGGAGAAATACAAAGAACAGGGTTCAGGATAATAGAAGATGGCGACAATGCACCTAAGACTCAAGGGATCATTAGAGTAAAAGAACAGAAGGCATGAAGAGGAGAAATGACAATAAAAGCAACAGGACTAGATAATAGAAGAGCATGACAATGCACCAAGACTCAAGGGATACTAGGAGTAAAAGAAAATGAGAAGACTTAGGTGAGGAGAAATGACAATAAAGAACAGGGTTCAGGATAATAGAAGATGGCGACAATGCAATTCCAAGACTCAAGGATTACTAGGAGTAAAAGAAAATGAGAAGGCATTAGTGAGGAGAAATGACAATAAAAGAACAGGGTTCAGGATAATAGAAGATGGCGATAATGCACCTAAGACTCAAGGGATTACTAGGAGTAAAAGAAATAGAGGAAGACTTTAGTGAGGAGAAATACAAGAAAAGAAATAGGTTCAGGATAGCATGGCGACAATGCACGCAGACTCAAGGGATTACTAGAAAGAAAATGAGAAGGCATTAGTGAGGAGAAATGACAATAAAAGAACAGGGTTCAGGATAATAGAAGATGGCGACAATGAATCTAAGACTCAAGGGATTACTAGGAGTAAAAGAAAATGAGAAGACTTTAGTGAGGAGAAATGACAATAAAAGAACAGGATTCAGATAATAGAAGATGGCGACAATGCACCTAAGACTCAAGGGATTACTAGGAGTAAAAGAAAATGAGAAGGCATTAGTGAGGAGAAATGACAATAAAAGAACAGGGTTCAGGATAATAGAAGATGGCGACAATGCACCTACATCAAGTGACTAATAGAGTAAAAGAAATGAGAAGACTTTAGTGAGGAGAAATGACAATAAAAGAACAGGGTTCAGGATAATAGAAGATGGCGACAATGCAATCAAGACTCAAGGGATTACTAGGAGTAAAAAGAAATGGAGAAGGCATTAGTGAGGAGAAATGACAATAAAAAGAACAGGGTTCAGGATAATAGAAGATGGCGATAATGCACCTAAGACTCAAGGGATTACTAGAGTAAAAGAAATGAGAAGGCATTAGTGAGGAGAAATGACAATAAAAGAACAGGGTTCAGGATAATAGAAGATGGCGACAAATGCACCTAGAGATCAAGGGATTACTAGGAGTAAAAGAAAATGAGAAGACTTTAGTGAGGAGAAATGACAATAAAAGAACAGGGTTCAGGATAATAGAAGATGGCGACAATGCACCTAAGTCTCATGGATTACTAGGAGTAAAAGAAAATGAGAAGGCATTAGTGAGGAGAAATGATGAAGAAGGCAACAGGGTTCAGGATAATAGAAGATGGCGACAATGCACCTAAGACTCAAGGGATTACTAGAGTAAAAGAAAATGAGAAGATCTAGTGAGGAGAAATGACAACAAAAGAAGGTTCAGGATAATAGAAGATGGCGACAATGCACCTAAGACTCAAGGGATTACTAGTATGTTATGAAAATAGAGACGTGAAGAGGGAGAAGTTGTTCTTCAACACATCAACACCACCACAACCCAGACTTGCAGATTACTAGGAGGAAGAAAATGAGTGCGTTTAAAGAAATGACAATAAAAGCAATCAGGTTCCATAACAGAGACAGCCATGTCACCATGATTACTAGAGTAAAAGAAATGAGAAAGTGGCACTTTTGAAGAAGAAACAGATAACAAGCATCGATAATAGAAGAGTTGCAACAGCACCTGTCTGTGATTGCTGCAGGTAACGAGAAGCATATCAGTGGCAGAAACGCCAAAGAACAGGGTTTGCGATGTGGAAGATGGCGATATGCCTAAGACTCAAGGTGGGACATTTAGAGTAAAGAAAATGAGGAAGGCTTTGAAAGAGGAGAATGATACAACAAAGAACAGGTTCAGATAATAGAAGATGGCGACAATGCACCTAAGACTGAAGTATTACTAGAGTAAAAGAAAATGAGAAGGCATTATGAGTGAGAATGACAATAAAAGAACAGGGTTCAGGATAATAGAAGATTATGACAATGCACCTAAGACTCAAGGGATTACTAGGAGTAAAAGAAAAAGGAGAAGGCATTAGTGAGGAGAAATGACAATAAAAGAACAGGGTTCAGGATAATAGAAGATGGCGATAATGCACCTAAGACTGAAAGATCATTAGAGTAAAAGAAAATGAGAAAGCATTAGTGAGGAGAAATGACAATAAAAAAGAACAGGGGTTCAGATAATAGAAGATGGCGACAATGCACCTAAGACTCAAGGGATTACTAGGAGTAAAAGAAATGAGAAGACTTTAGTGAGGAGAAATGACAATAAAGAACAGGTTCAGATAATAGAAGATGGCGACAATGCACCTAAGACTCAAGGGATTACTAGAGTAAAAGAAAATGAGAAGAATTTAGTAGAGAAAATGACAATAAAAGAAGATATTCAGGATAATAGAAGATGGCGACAATGCACATAAGACTCAAGGATTACTAGAGTAAAAGAAAATGAGAAGACTTTAGTGAGGAGAATGACAATAAAAGAACAGGGTTCAGGATAATAGAAGATGGCGACAATGCACCTAAGTCTCAAGGGATTACTAGGAGTAAAAGAAAATGAGAAGGCATTAGTGAGGAGAAATGACAATAAAAGAACAGGGTTCAGGATAATAGAAGATGGCGATAATGCAATCAAGACTCAAGGGATTACTAGGAGTAAAAGAAAAATGAGAAGACTTTAGTGAGGAGAAATGACAATAAAAGAACAGGGTTCAGGAGAATAGAAGATGGCGACAATGCACCTAAGACTCAAGGATTACTTAGAGCAAAGAAAATGAGAAGACATTAGTGAGGAGAAATGACAATAAAAGAACAGGGTTCAGGATAATAGAAGATGGCGACAATGCACCTAAGACTCAAGGGATTACTAGGAGTAAAAGAAAATAGAAGGCATTAGTGAGGAGAAATGACAATAAAAGAACAGGGTTCAGGATAATAGAAGATGGCGACAATGCACCTAAGACTCAAGGGATTAATGCTAGGAGTAAAAGAAAATGAAGGGTATTGAAGATATAATGACAATAAAAGAACAGGGTTCAGGAAATAGAAGATGGCGATATCGCACCTAAGACTCAAGGGATTACTAGGAGTAAAAGAAAATGAGAAAGCATTAGTGAGGAGAAATGACAATAAAAGAACAGGGTTCAGGATAATAGAAGATGGCGACAATGCACCTAAGACTCAAGGGATTACTAGGAGTAAAAGAAAAATGAGAAGACTTCAGTGAGGAGAAATGACAATAAAAGAACAGGGTTCAGGATAATAGAAGATGGCGACAATGCACCCAAGACTCATAAGGGATTACTTAGAGTAAAAGAAAATGAGAAGAATTTAGTGATAGAGAAAATGACAATAAAAGAACAGGGTTCAGGATAATAGAAGATGAAGATAATGCACATAAGATCAAGGGATTACTAGAGTAAAAAGAAAATGAGAAGACTTTAGTGAGGAGAAATGACAATAAAAGAACAGGGTTCAGGATAATAGAAGATGGCGAGCAACAACCTAAGTCTCAAGGGATTAGAGTAAAAGAAAATGAGAAGGCATTAGTGAGGAGAAATGACAATAAAAGAACAGGGTTCAGGATAATAGAAGATGGCGATAATGCACCTAAGACTCAAGGGATTACTAGGAGTAAAAGAAAAATGAGAAGACTTTAAAGAGAGAAATGACAATAAAAGAACAGGGTTCAGGAGAATAGAAGATGGCGACAATGCACCTAAGACTCAAGGGATTACTAGAGTAAAAGAAAATGAGAAGACATTAGTGAGGAGAAATGACAATAAAAGAACAGGGTTCAGGATAATAAAGATTAAGAGACAATGCACCTAAGACTCAAGGGATTACTAGGAGTAAAAGAAATAGAAGACCAACAGGAGAAATGACAATAAAGAACAGGGTTCAGGATAATAGAAGATGGCGACAATGCACGTAAGACTCAAGGGATTACTAGAGTAAAAGAAAAATGAGAAGACTTTAGTGAGGAGAAATGACAATAAAATAACAATCAGGATAATAGAAGATGGCGACAATGCACCTAAGACTCAAGGGATTACTAGGAGTAAAAGAAATGAGAAGACTTTAGTGAGGAGAAATGACAATAAAAGAACAGGGTTCAGGATAATAGAAGATGGTGACAAATGCACCTAAGACTCAAGGGATTACTAGAGTAAAAGAAAATGAGAAGACTTTAGTGAGGAGAAATGACAATAAAAGAACAGGGTCTGGGATAATAGAAGATGGCGACAACAAAATTCAAGACTCAAGGGATTACTAGAGTAAAAGAAAATGAGAAGGAACAGAAGAAGTGATGAAATAATAACAAAAGAACAGGGTTCAGGATAATAGAAGATGGCGATAATGCATTCAGAGATCAAGGGATTACTAGAGTAAAAGAAAATGAGAAGGCATTAGTGAGGAGAAATGACAATAAAAGAACAGTGTCAGATAATAGAAGAGGAAATAATAATAACCAAGACTCAAGGGATTACTAGGAGTAAAAGAAAATGAGAAGACTTTAGTGAGGAGAAATGACAATAAAGAACATATTCAGATAATAGAAGATGGAGACAATGCACCTAAGACTCAAGGGATTACTAGGAGTAAAAGAAATGAAGACTTTAGTGAGAGAAATGACAATAAAAGAACAGGGTTCAGGATAATAGAAGATGGCGACAATGCAATTCCAAGACTCAAGGGATTACTAGGAGTAAAAGAAAATGAGAAGACTTTAAAGAGAGAAATACACAAAAGAACAGGGTTCAGGATAATAGAAGATGGCGACAATGCACCTAAGACTCAAGGGATTACTAGGAGTAAAAGAAAACAGAGAAAACTTTAGTGAGAAGAAATGACAATAAAAGAACAGGGTTCAGGATAATAGAAGATGGCGACAATGCACCCTAAGACTCAAGGGATTACTAGGAGTAAAAGAAAATGAGAAGGCATTAAGTGAGGAGAAATGACAATAAAAGAACAGGGTTCAGGATAATAGAAGATGGCGATAATGCACCTAAGACTCAAGGGATTACTAGGAGTAAAAGAAAATGAGAAGACTTTTAGTGAGGAGGAAATGACAATAAAAGAACAGGGTTCAGGATAATAGAAGATGGCGACAAATGCACC